>JAZGTI010006261.1:0-23759 GCA_036877585.1 Botia kubotai | reverse complement strand
ATTTAGCGTTTCAAATAATTTAGGTCAAGGCTCTGCTCGAACACACCTGCCAATGAGGTTTAAGTGAATTCGAAGGCCGAGATTCATTGATGGCCAGAAGCAGCACAATTCTCTGCTGGAGTATAAGATGTTGTTTAATGATTATTCAGTACAAAAAGAATTTAAACATGTAGTTGTTTTACTAGCATCCAGTCCACACTATACAAATCTTACTTTATTCCCAGATTTTTGTAATCAGTTTAAATGCTTTAGCTCGTTATGTGTTCGAATGGCACAGCTTAAGTGTTTAAGATTATGTGGTAATGGTGCTATTAGAGGTCAGGAACGAAAACGAGCAAGAAAATAAGCTTAAAACCACACTGATTCAGGGCCATCTCGTTTTAACCAAATACAATGAATGTGAAACTGCCACACTGGTCTCAGATCAGCAGAAATAAAAAAACCACAAGTGATCACCAGATGAGTCACTCTCATGGTTCCAGGAAGTCATGTGACAGACAGGAAATGGTTGGTTTTGGTAGGCTCAAAAGAACCTGATGGTAGATGTTTCCATTTCCCTGAGATCAGTTTTACAGTCTTTCATCTAATAATTAATTGCTAAACAAGATGATTCTAGGTCAGTGCCATAAGGCAACCTTTTCCTGAAATATTAGGAGAAACTTCAGACAAGAGACTTGTGAGGAAACGTATGTTGAGGAATGAGGAAACATCTGCTGAGACTGCATATTAATATCCTTGTGTTTATTTAACTGGGCTTTGAATGCTAAGTCACACATGCACGACCTGCAGGGACTTCCAGATTACAAACACATTTAAAGAGAATTAAAAAAATAAAGTCTGCTGGGCAGTGCAGTGGATGAATATTTGGATTTGTAATCTGTTATTTGTGTATGGTTATGGTCTGATAACTCAGATGTATTGATTCAAGGTAATTCGATGCAGTTTGCCTGCCAAAGGAAATGATGTTATTAAAGCATTGCTCTGTGTTTTCACAACATCAAACGTCTCAGTCTCACATTTAATCTGCGCTTGTGTCGCAATCTAGATTTTGGGAAGTAAAAGCACATGGCTTGTGAAACACATGAATGTCTTTTGAGGGAGAGATGTTGCACTGACATTCAGAGAGATGCAGAGATCACTGCGCAGAACATAAAAGACTTATTGTTTTCAAACAGATATAATGATATAATATAATGCTTTAAAATGGCTTATAATGTAGTTTACATCCCCCAGCTCTCGTATTTAGATGTTGTTGGATTTGTTTTGTACATTAATACAGAACACTATTCTGTGTTCAATACGAAGACAAAGACAATACGAAGGCCGAGCAGACAGAAAGCTTTTAAAGTATTTAAAATATACTACAAATGATTTATTATTTCATTAATGACATATAATTAATTACTTCAGCCGAAAAATGAAAAATTACGTGTTTCTTTTTCATATGTGTCATAATCAGGGTAAACGCCTTTTTATAAAAAGTTTCATACCTTGTTCATGGTAAATCAGTCAATAAAGTTCAGCTTGATTAACCAAATGACATGAGTGGTTGAGTTACAGTAAGTGTGCAGACTTCCTCTCTCTCTCTCTCTCTCTCTCTCTCTTTCTTTCTCTCTGTGTATGCGTGTGTGTGTGGGCGGCTGGGGGCGTGTCTTTATTTATTTTAAAGACAGTAAGAGAAATGTGTTAGATAATTAATTAGTTGATAGTTAGTTGACTTTACCTGTGTAATAAACCTGTAAAACGTGTTATCTAACCAAGAAAACTAAGTTGTGATGTTTTCATACCAGTTCACACTCAGAGACCGCGCGAGCTCTCTTCCTATTGGTTGCCAGGGAGGTTTTGAAAATCCACCTGTCACGCCCCCTAACAACGGCATTCTACGTCGATGCTCATTGGTCCAGAGGACAGTGCCGTTAGCCAATCAGCGCATTGTGTGTAGTTTCGGATGCACGCTGGCTGTAACGACGCGTGTTTCAGACTGGATCACTTTGAATTGTGATCATTGTAGTTGTGTGTATACATCACATCCCAGAAACGTTGTTGTTTTGTTTGAGGTTGTTAAACGCATCGAGACGAGGTAAGATCGAGGTGATACACTTGATTTTCATGTTGCATTTTCTTACTGTGTTCAGCGATCTGCTGTTGATAAAGAACACTAGTAAGTGTGTACTAGAGAGTCTTTAGGAACTTCTGTGTGGATCACTGTGTGTGAACTTTCGACATAATCGTGTCGATTATTGCCAGTTTAATATCCATCTAACAGGAACCGTTCTCAAGAAGTTCTCTCAAAGTTATCCAAAAGTTCCTGCAATAACGTTTTTAAAGGTTATATACTACATATCAAATACGCTGTTAGCTGGACGTTCAAAAAGAGTGAACTGAATGTTTGAATAACGTTCTTATAACCAAGCAGCGTTAATGCAACATCTAAACACTGGACGCAGTGAACGTTTCTATAACTTACGTTTTAACGTTTTTGTTACTTCATGGAAACGTTCCCACAACCTGAAATTGTTTTGACTAGGATGTGTTTGTTGTGTCTAGGATGTGTTTGTAGGAAGTGGCTATATTTAGTTGTGTGCTTGTATCTGTTTTGGAGCAGTGGAGGAACGGCTATAAAATGCCATTTACAAAGGGAAAGAAACTCACCACCAGCAAAATCCCCAAACTTCACACCAAAGGATTGGAGAACCAGGTATACAGTCAGAGTGGATGAGTGTTGTGAGTGAGTTACAGCTTTACTCCTCTGACTTAAACTCTTTAACATGTTGCTGTTGATGTGTTCCAGCAGGATGGTCTCCAGGCCAAGCGCTCATCATCATCTCCTCAGGGAGCCCCTAAGAAAAGAACCGCTTTTGTGGACATCACAAACGTAAGCGTGCCAATCATGTTTTCATGTGTTATTGTATCTGGATGTTTTTCAGCCTCTCGGTTAATGCGGTTTAAACCAGTAAGTGATAAGTTTGTTTGTCTTAAAACCCACTAACACAAGCGAGTAATGCAAATAAACACAGATTTTACATGCGGTTTACTGCAATAAAGTGAACACAACAGCAGTAGATCTTTGTTAACGCGGGTGGTCGCTCTCTAGGTGGGTCTGGGTTTTCAGGTGATTTGCTCTCATATGTAAATTGTAATGATGGCCCCATTCACAGACTGTCTGACACCTCACACTGAATCTCTGAATCAGATAAAAGCAGTCTGATTGATTCAGTTTTCTCCTGAACATTATTGCTCATCAGCAGGTTTTGTGTAATGAAGCTTTTGTCTGTTTCAGAGATTTAGACAGAGCGATGACTCGGATGGTCAGAGAAAGTCTGAGAAATAAATGAATTGGTATGAGAGATACGACGCTAATTAAATTGCACTTCTTTTTCAGGCACACAAGATTGAGCTAAGCAACCCCATCAAGAAGAAAGATCCAGTGAAGAAGTTTCAGAAAAAGGCTTCAGTGCTTGCTAAGAATGACGCCAACTTAAAAAAGTACCTCTTACATTTCTTGTTCCCTCTTTTTTAAAAAATATTCAGTTTATTGGTTGATCACAAAGGGTTTTCAGTGTCTGATTCTTCAAACATTTAATTTCTTGACCATCGAATATCTTGAATATAAACATTTATGTTCTACCTCACATTGAGGATCTTATTCTGATAGATCTTATTCTGTTCTTCCTCAGACCAGCTGTAGAACTGAAGAATGTGGAGTCAGATGTTGAGAAGCCAGAGGAACGCTGTTCCAGACCTTCACTTCCCGCACACCTGCTGCCCCCACAGGTACGTCTTTGGTCCGCTGTACTGTTAAGACTCTACCATTCGCCTGATAAATAATGAATGAAATGACGAATATAAATATTTATATAAATAATAATGAATAAATAAATATCCATTGGTAATTATTCTGTTGTTCCAGAGTTTTGCTCCAGAGTGTTTTTTAAAAGCGCTTTGTCGCTTGTCTGGAGGGATTTGAAAATAAATCCCACAGACTCATTACACCACAATGAACATGTAGACACAGAAGTGAAAGCGGAATGTTAAAACATAACTGCTAATTTAATTAAAGATCCATTTTAAATCCCTCCCGCCACACTAATTCATTTTATCTGCTGTCTCTCAGATCCCTCCAGAGTTCGACATTGATTCTGAGCAGCTCAGCGACGTCACACATTCATCAGAATATGCCAAAGAGATCTTTGACTACCTCAGGAGCAGAGAGGTGAGTGTAGTGCTGGCTTCAGTAATAATCCCAAAAACACCAAACTAAATCTGTTTGTCTCTGTGATCTCAGGAGAAGTTTCTCTTGCATGACTACATGGATAATCAGCCAAACCTAAACAACAGTATGAGAGCCATTCTGGTAGACTGGCTGGTTGAAGTTCAGGTGAGTGTGGACATTTGACACATGTACATTTTGGCAATACTGTTCTGGGGCCAGTGCTGGAGATGGTGGTGGTCTGGAGCCACTGATGTGACAGTTCTTTTCTCTGTTTTCTGTAGGAGAACTTTGAGTTAAATCATGAGACTCTGTATTTGGCTGTGAAGATAACGGATCATTATCTGGCTGTGAGCGAGGTCAAACGAGAGGCTTTACAGCTCATTGGTTCCACTGCCATGCTCATCGCTTCCAAATTTGAGGTAAGGTGTACCCTCTCTTTTTATGACTGGACTCAGACATAATTGCTCTTCATTTGCTCTTATTATCTCACACAGAAATAAACTCTGTGTGTGTGCGTGCGATTGTGCGTGTGTGTGGTCGGGTTGTGTTCTAAATGGAATGCTACCTTACTGCATACCTTACAGTATATAATGCATCCTCACATATGAAAGGTCATCATCTCTGGTGTGTCCTGACAGGAACGAGCTCCGCCTTGCCTCGATGATTTCCTTTATATTTGCGATGATGCTTACAAGCGCTCGCAGCTTATCGCCACGGAAATCTCCATCCTGCAGGCGCTGAACTTCAACATCAACATTCCCGTTCCATATCGCTTCCTCCGGCGTTATGCCAAAGTAAGAACAAACTACCTGTCTGCCTGTGTTTGTCACGTGTGACCCGTTTGTGTTTATGTTTCCCTGAGAAATCTGTCACTCTGTGTATGACCCTGCGGTCACAGCTCACTGCTATCAGAACCACGCATTTAAAACACAAAATGACCTAAACACCTTAGAGAAGAACAGACCCGTCGTTTTTCAGCACATTTTGGTTAAATATAGGGCAATAAAATGAATGTTCAGATTGGAGAGCTGGAGAGTTCTGCAGGATCTGAAGGCAAGCTTTGTTTCTGCATCTGTGGGGTTTTTGTGTTTGTGTGTGGGAGTAAATTTTGACCTTCTCTTGAGGGTATGGATACTGATTTTAGCTCCTGTTGTTTGAGTGTGTGACACGGTTAACCTTCTCTCTTCTCCCTGCAGTGTGTTAACGCAGGTATGGACACGCTGACCCTGGCGCGGTTTATTTGTGAGCTGACTTTGCTGGAGCTGCAGTTTGTTCCAGTGAGAGGGTCTCTGCTCGCCTCTGCCTGTCTGCTCATCGCCCTGGTTACCAAAGACCTAGGAGGATGGGTATGTTTTCACCTTTATGATGTTTGCACAGTTGCGAGCTCATGAAATATGCATTTTATTCATGCGATATGCAGCAGCTCCGTGGTGGCGCTCGCCTACACAAACTTTTACTGTAAATTCAGCAGTTCCTGTATGCTGTCACCCAGTTGTTCTGTGTTGTTCAGATAGCACAGACTAATCTGGTTTTGTTTATGGTGGTAATTTCTGTCTCTTTTCTGCCATTGTGTCCTCACACACAAACACACACACTGCATAATAGTGGATTGGTTTGTTGTAAGGTGATGTCTGTTAAGACCGTGACAAGGGCATTATGGGTAATGATGAGATTTCTGATGTGTAATGGGTTTGTGGGATGGGCACGAGTACTCAAACGTGACAGCAATGACCGATCATGAAAATCTGTTTTGACGGCATTATGGACGATACCTTCAGAGCAGACTGGTGAGCATTGAGAGAACATGTGGTTAAGTTAAGATCAGTCAAGTGTGCCGTTATGAGCACATCCACAATGGTTACCCGTCTGGTTTTGTTCAAGTTCACTTGCACTTTGTGCAGATGGACACAGTTTGTAATATTTGTATTTATATTGTGTGTCTAGGATATCTAGACTATAATCTGATTAAAGAAAGTGCTTCAAATCCGTACATTTTCCATGCTTATTGCATGCTAAACTCAAAGTTTGGTCAGCATTTAGGGATATACCAGCATAAGGAGAGTCTTTAAGCTAAAACACACGGACTGTATGCTGCTAAACCCAAATTTTGTTTTCATAAGGTTTTCAAAACAACAGTTTACGTTCACGTGCATATTTGAGATTCTTTGGCTGATTATTTGATCCTCAACAGATCGACAGCTTGAGGGTTTTTTTTCTCGCATCATGAAATATTTGGCAGGCATGTAAATTCCTTATGCAGCAGCACCTAAAAGATTTCCCATCATCTAGCTTTATTTGAGACGCCTCTGTTTCAGACACCCTGTCTGCAGTTCCACTCTGGGTACAGCGCTGAAGATCTGGCGCCTGTGGTCCGAAAACTCCATCACATGCTGATTAGCCCGCCGGACAGTAAACTCGCCATCATCCGGAGCAAGTATGCACACAAGTAAGTCTGAAACGAGTTTGATTCTGAAGTTCAGATGACTATTTTTAACCAGAATAAAAGGTTTAAATACATGTGAATGTTAGAAGTGAGGTTTTAAAACTGGTCGTCCCTCTGCTAAACTCCCCGAACTGCCACTTCCAGTCTCTGCTGTTATCACGGTCTTTCACAGGCTTGTGTAGTTTGTTTAAACTTCAAATGAACTCTCATGGCCCAATAGAGCTTAGTGGTTATTAATGGATTTGCTTATACTCTGTACATTGCTGATTTGTTTGC
This sequence comes from Botia kubotai, assembly GCA_036877585.1. Lineage (NCBI taxonomy): Eukaryota > Metazoa > Chordata > Actinopteri > Cypriniformes > Botiidae > Botia > Botia kubotai. Next base: position 16,827 of record JAZGTI010006261.1, on the reverse strand, counting down.
AACTGTCGAATATTTTACTGAGCACAAAACACTTTTTGTAGTCTATGATCGTTTGCGTAAGAGGGTTTGTTTGCATATTTTGTTTGCATATTTTGCCAAATCTACAGTAGTTGTTCATGCAGCCAAAGTTCAGAATGTTTTCGAGTCGGCTTGCTTATCTGAGTCTGAGCGCGAGGACTTCCTGTGAGAAACTTCAGTAGATATTTAACGATACAGCGTTCATTAACACATCCCAGTAATGAAGCAGTGTGGTCTTTTTTACATACTTCAGATTGTAGTGATTTACAGTATGTCTGCGTTCTTTTCCTCTCTCTCAATCTTAATTCACTTCTTTCAGGATTTTCTTTGAAGTCGCCTTAATCCCAACAGTGAGTCTGGAGAAGCTGGAACAGTTTCTGAAGTGACCGGAAGAAAATGTGTTTCAAATACTGTAAATATTTCTATTTAATGGTGTATTTTAATCTTTTAAGGAGTGTTTCATGTGTGTTCATCGGAATGCTGTACACGCACGTCTTTCATAATTCAAAACACTTTATACTGCCTGTAAATGTAAAAATCATTCCACCAGAACGAGAACTGGTGACCTTGTGAGAGGTACAGAAATCAAACATATAACCATCACTATATGATTTGTGTCTAAAAATAACCATGTACATATATTTGTATATTTGTGTTGGTTTTTCTGCAGCTGCGTCTGAGTTGGATGCGTTTATCTTAAAATATGTTAACAGCGTTTGCTTTTTCAAACAATTAAAAGCAATATTTTGTTGAATATTTGTCTGATTCATGCCTTTTCAATTAGACACAATTACACTTCCCGTTATACTGATAATGCAGTATTGCGTGTTTACCAGTAGGAGGCAGCGTGCTCCCAAATCCACTTTCACTGTGTTGATAATGCGCCTCAGCGGATGCGCCTACAGAAAATAAATGACCTGCATCACACTCTTCCTCAGCGTCTGTGTTCACTGAATGCAGGAAAACACGCTTCATCTCGGGTGATTTAAATGAGCAAATCGTCTCTGACGTCTGCTGGTTGTTCTCGGATGCAGTTTGAGTCACACCTGTGAGCAGCTCCAATCCAGCACAGCCAGCAGCAAACATCTCAGAGGTGCTGCTTTCTCATGCTGTCTGAGAACGTTCCATCTATCTCTGTTTCTCCTGTGTGGTTTTAGTTTAAGATTTGACAAGGAAAATACAGTCTAGATTAACCACAAACAGTAACTCTTCAGTCTCCTGTGGAATAACTGTGATTATGGTTTTATTGGGAAAGCCGAGCGCTGCTGGTTTTAATCCTCATGATTACATTCACTGTTTGTTTGTAGTTTCTCCGTCACTGTTTCTCTGGGCACAGTGCGGTGAGCAGACAGCTCCCTTTGATCGCTGGTGGATTGGATCTGCTCTTTGTCTCTCATACGCATGTGCCTCCAAATCTGCTCTGTTCTGCTAGTGAAATCCTCATGCAAATCCTAATTTCTCATCAGGAGTGGCAGCGTGTTTGTTTACTGCTGGAGGCATTTCTAGTCAGCCAGGCATCAGTATGTGTACACAGTGGATGGATGTTTGTGGCTAATTGAGATAAAGGGGCAACACATCAGTATCTTGGAGGATAAATGGGGGGAGACATTTGTTAAATAATGCGTCTACTTCTGCCAGTGTTACACCAGTTCCTAAACAAACCGCATTCTGATTAAATTAAGAGAAAATGCAAATGTGGAACCAAAGATCAGGTGATGTCCTCAGGGGAAAATTCAAAGCAGCCTGCGTTCCTACACTGAAAACACTTCACCGCAGTTAATTACAGACATATCTTAAGAATCTGGGTTCCAGGGGGGCCCAGAAGGTTCTAAAGGTTCCCCCAGAAAAAATTGAGAAGAACCGACAAAAACAAAAATGTAAAAAATCTATCAAACATTATTACTGTTTTATTTCTAAGTGTAACTATGTGTTTAAAACTCTTGCTTGCTACATACCTTCCAGAATGGTTCCTATTTGTAGTATATCTTGTTCTAAAACAGTTTTTCTCACTCCATCAGTTCTGAGGGAGTTGTCTTTGTAAAGCTGCTGTAAAACGATTTATTGTGAAAGTTACTGCGGCACAAATACATCTGAATGGAAAATGTTTCCATGTCATCACACAAGTGCAGCCATTTGTAACCAACAGATGGATGTACATCCTAAGAGGTTTCCTCACAAAGGTTTATCATATTTAGTGGTCCGGGACATTTTTCTCTGTGTGATGTATCTGAGGAGGCTGCGTGAACATTGGCTGATGATTGAGGAGAGATATGGTGGAGCTCTGCAGGGTTTGTGCTCCTCTGGCAGGACTGAGGTGAACTTCATTCGTTCAGCTGGACCTCACACACACAGTTTATCTGAGGAACACCATCCAGGTCAAACTGAAAGCTATCGTCCCTTTTTTATTGATCAGGTGAATTTCTTTATATTAAAATGCACGATGACGTCAGCCTGTCAGACATGCAGGACAACTGATGCAGTGCACACAGCAGTCTTATTGCATGTGTTTAATGCATGCATGCATGCATCACCTTCAGCAGCTGAGGTGGGTCTAATCTCAGTGATGTTTGTTTGCTGCGAGTGTCACACTGACATTCCAATGAAACTGATTACCTGGCAGACTGTGAGTGGTGCATTCAGAGTGACTGTTAATCAATCTCTCTCTCTCTCTCTCTCTCTCTCTCAGGACTAGGAAGCCTAATAGAAAATAAACAACGAAATGAGAAAATGTCCCAGTTCTTGTACAAGGTGGGGAAGTGCAGCTACTGAAGGTTTAGCTTTATAAGCACTTCTGCATGGAAACTGAGCGATCAGCAGTTCTCTTTCAGATGAGCACGATAAGAGAACATGTATTTTTCCCCGGGTGACGCTTTGACCCCCTCTCACCCTAAACATGAGTTTGTTTGGAGGAAAATTAGAGGCACCTGCTCGACACACAGTTTTGATGTAATTTATATCACGAAAAGTTTGTACTTGGCTGAAAAACGGCATAATTTCTCCTGGTGGGATGTAATTCATTTTCCTAAAACATTGTTTAACCTTCTGAGACTCTGAGATAATGGACAGTTATTTTCTCCCCAGTTGTCTTTCCATCCTCCCCTTCACTCTGGAATGAAGGGAAGACAGACACATACACATAAATTATAATTACTGTGCTGGTAGAATTAGTACAAATCTCCTCTAACCAGAAACAAACTCAAACTGATTCTGATCACTGATTTCCTGTCAGCCATTAACATTCTGACCTGCCTCTGTCTTTTCCTCCAGATAAACTTCTTAATCCTCCATCATCTTCTCATCATCTCTCTCACATCACACTTCACACAGTTGTCTCATGATTGCATCACTGCTCATTTGATTCCTCCCACTGTAAACGCTCACAGCTCCTCTGGGCTTGTCATAAATGTATGGATGCCATCTGTCACCATGACTGCAGAGTCTGTAACACTCGAGGACAGAAGAAGAGACTGAAGGTTTAGTTGTTTTAAAGACTCCATGAAATAAGAGAGTGACAGATTTTTGTGCATGTGTGTATGTGAGATCAAAAATAGAGGGAGAGACACAAAACAACTTTTACTGATCAACTTGATGAGCGTGTCCTTAACAGAAGAATCTCTCCAAACTTTCGAAAAAACCATTTATAGACGCAGCTGTTCATTGAACAGTTAATGCACTTCTGCTTTTCTTGTCAGGTTCTGAAACTCTTCATAGTTCCAAACTCTTTCACTATTTCTGTTTCTGTGTGTATCTTTCTAGTTTGAATAATCGTGTGTTTGTATCGCAGACGTGTGATGTTATTGTCTCTGACAACCGAATAGTTTGTATCTGTCATCTGTGATTCGCTTCGGATAAAAGCATCTGATAAATGAATCACTGTAAATCTGTTTGTGTACATTTCAAAGTTTTTAGCAGATTTTTGCAAGTAAAACAGACCGGAACTATTAATGACTCATTACACACTCATGAGCGAATCGAAGTTTAGTAAAATAAATCAAATACATGACAGAATGAGAAAATCAATAATAACAAGTACACAAGCTATTTAATATGTCCCACCCCAGATTCCTGTTTTAATACATCAAACACAGGAGATACATCGACACAGGAAATAAAATTGGGGTGATCAGCTGATTTTCTGGCGTCATTTGGGAGACGCTTTTATCCAAATGTGCATTCAAGCTGCACATTTGATCAGTATGTGTGTGTCCGCTGAGAATCATACCCACAACCCTCAGATAAACACATTTTGGAAGAATTCGTTGAAGTTTATAATAAAATCTTTGACTTTCTTTGCAGACTTGACAGACAAGCTATCACAGAAAATCTTAAACTGAAAAATGTAAACTGATCTGGGACAGGCTGTGCATTTCATAAAATTCTCCTTACATAAAACAAGACCTGAGATATTGTAGCCGTGTGTTAGAGGGTCATGTGTTCTGACGCTGTTGAAACAGGAGTCAGGGGAATCTTATCTGACTCTGTTTTAACTTGCTGTCGCTCTTGCTGTCTCTCCTCCGGTTCTGATGATAACTTAAGGCAGGTTTTCTGGCTGATGTCTCACTGCATCCCACAGTCTGACCCACTCTTGGTCTGTCTTTCTGTCTGTCGGTCTGTGTGTCTGTCTATGTTCTAATCCAGTCCTGTTCACTGTAATTTGCTGAACTCCAGAACTCCCTCCCTTCTCTCTGTGGTTTGTTCAGCTCTGCTGTGTGACTGTGAAGTGTTTTCTCATTATTATAGCCATTCATTCCACATCTCTCTATCTGCATCTGAGGAAGAGAGAGACACACACAGACAGACATTTGCCGGTGCTGGGTTATCCCCTCATACACATTTACAGAGGGAGGAGTGAATAGAGGATTAGTGAGGAGTAACAGGATGTAAGCAGGAGTAAGTGATAAATGAAAAGAATCAGTGCAGGTGGATTAGCAGCAAGAGAAGGAAAAGAGATGAAAACGCACACACACACACACACACACACACACACACAGGCTTTGCTCTTGTGGCACACAGCATTATTATCATTATTATCATTATTATTATTATTATTATTAGCTTATTATCATTTCTAAATGCCATATTCAAGATTCAAAAATTAAAATTCAAAATATTCAAAAATTCTGTCATTACTAACTTGCCCCCTGACAGTCCAAAATCATTGTTTCTCATGGAACACAAATTTTCTGTCAGGCCCTGTCAAGTACCAAAAAATCAGTTCATGTGCGAGCCAAACTTCAAGTGTTCTGACGCCACACAAAAGCTCGATGCACAGAACAGAATTTCAGCTGCTTTTACCTAAAAGATTTTTCCTTTATGGTTAAAGCACTTCAGCGCACTGTAATCTCATTCAGTCGTTTCTGCTGCTCTTCCTCTGTTCTGCGGTTTGTGTCTACTGTTGAAACATTATAGATGGATGTAGTTTCGCAGCCTTTAAGGTAAAGAGAGGAGCGCTTTGAATATTGTAGCTTTGATGCTAAAATAAACGTTTCATGTCACGTAGGGAGAAAAGAACAGAGGGCTGTCAAATCTGTGTTGAAATGGTTTCAGTCAAGATGGCTCTCAGCCCGGAGCTGCTCTTAGCATCCTGACAGGTTTTGATGGTCTGTTGAGGCAGAGAGTGAGAGGAGACATCAGAAAGATGTTTTATTTCTCGGCAGAAGGTTCAGACAAATAAAATGAAGGAAATAATGTGAAGCTGCATTAGTGCTCAGACAACACCACAGAACTGATTCAGAACAAATAACTGGAAGAAAGTTTACAGACGAGATTAGTGCTCAGTTTAAAAGAGGCTGGAGTGATCTTTGCTGCTGTTGTGATATAAATGCTTTAGTACTATCTTGTGTGTCAGTGTCGCATAAGTCATTTCTGACCTACAGGTGAAGTGATTTGAGCATTCGCCACAGGCTTGGAAAGATTGCAGTCAGCCAAATTGGTCACAAGACAAAAGGTGGAAAAAAAATCTGTATTTATTTATTTACTTTTGGTTACCTGAGGAAATGTCATGCAGGAATGCTCTAACTAATCTTGCCAGCTGTCTAAAATATTTTTGAAGTGCCCGGAACAGACCCTGAATCCAGTTCAGTCCAGTTCAGTCTAAAAGTTACTACAGTTTTCCTACACAGTTTTCAGTCACTCTGGATTTTAAGACCCATCTACTCTTGAACTGTGTTTTTCTTTTTCTCCTGACTGATTATAGGCTCTGACTTCAGAGGGCTGAGATGTCAGTTTGGGTGAGGAACGGGACTGTGGCCACAGGGGCTGATGGTCAGAGGACATCAGCAGTGGAAAAATACGTATGTGCATCGAAAACTGTTTCTCATGAAGCTTCAAAACAAGGAATTTTCCAGGGTCCATTTTTACCGACCGTTCAGTCGAGTGTGATGGCTGCTTTTGTTGAAGATGGAAGAGGGTTGCATCTGAGTGAGGGTGTCAGTGTGTGATAATATGTCCTCATCTCTCTCCATGTATTATTCAGTGTGTGTGTGTGTGTGTGTGTGTGCGTGCACCTGTGCTGAATTTAGCGGCTCATTACAGTGAGGTCCGAAAATTGTTTGACCCCGATTCCACCACAGGCCCTTAAAAACTACTTACAATAACAGTGAAGAAAAACTGATTATAAGTTATATATGAGACTTGTCTCAGTGGAAACTTTCTCTGGAAAACAGCGACATGTTTCCTGGCAGGAGTGAATTCTGCATTTTTAAGCAGCATTTTTTATAATATTTCTTCAAAACAAATATTTACAGTTCATTTGATTAAGTTCATTTAAAGAAAGTTCAAGTATATTTCTGGTAGTTTTAAAAGTGTAACAGTAACTTCTGTTTTTCTGAAAAGTACATAAAAAGTAAACGGAACAAAAAAAACACAATTTCTTAACTCGTTTTTGCTTTTTACTGATTTGTTAAGACCAGAACTTTTCAGAACCTGAATATTCTGAATCAACTAATGGAGAAAAGTGTGTTGTGCGTTGTGTCCAAATTACCCTGACAAACATGGACTTGTTAGTGTTATAGATGAATAAGGGAGCAAAGTAGAGGATGACACGTGGTGCCAGTTTCTGCGCTGAGTGCAATCTCTCCCACACGGCTCATTACAAGAGCAGAGGTTGGAAATGAAACAGCACTAACTGGTGCCGGCTTATACGATCTGATATCTGTGCATTTTGATGACTTAATAAACACTCAGCGTTGTGTGTAAGACTGTTATGCCGCAAAAACTCACTGACAATTCTGATTGAACTTCTAAATTCACTTTATATTTACGTTTATATTGATTACCAGCATTGATTTCTGTACGGTTCGGCCCTGAGCTGGTTAAAGCGAAATGCTTCATGCGCGTGATACAAATTTAATACAGGAACAAAGCCTTACAATAAATAACGTAATAAGGGAAACAAAAACATCTTTTGAAGCTACAAGGAAAATAACAGCTAGTTGAAAGGAACCAGATGAGAACATCTGAATTCATTATTTCAAAGTCAAATACTAAATACAATGTGATGCAATACAGTACAAAAGCAAACAAGTATTGATCTTTTAATACAATCAACGAGGGCAAGCAATGTAACCAGTTTAACTTTTGTTGTGTTAGTGTTTTCAAATCTTACACCGTTCAATAGTCAATCTCTCTGTATGTAACTGGGAAAATATGAAGACTGTGAAGAGATGTTTTTTCATGAGGAATAATCAGATCAGAGGAGAGCAGATGTTCTCCACAGCTGGTCAGTTCTGTAGATGATTCTGATCTGTAGTCACCAACACACACGTCCCAAAATGTTCAAATGACATGTTTACATGTTTATCATATATATTTACTTGTAACTACTTGTAAATCTACAAACTAACACACACAAAGCTTGAGCTGTTGAAATGCTGTGTTGTGTTGCACTTTGTTTTTCGAGTCATTTTCTGACTTGATCTCATTTTTTTGTTTACTGACAGCAGACAGATTTATATCATCAGCTTATCCATGAACTGAGTGTTTGAAATGAGGAAAACATACAAACCACAAAGTGCTGTGGTTCCCCTTGGCTGGAGGTTAGAACCACTCTTAGACCTGGCGATCACCTTGAGATGGTTCTGATGGTTCTGATGGCTTGAGATGGTTTGGGTGGGCGTAACGGACCGCCCACTCGTGTGCATTATTTAACAGACTGATGCGTTGAGTGGATAGAACTCAGTGGAGAGGGAGAGAGAGTGTCCTCAAAACTGCCCAGAAAACAGTTTGAAATGGATTTAAACACATCCACAAACATCTGGTATGAAACCTTCAGATGAAGCCCCAAGCAGTTTCTGGGCGCAGCGTGAGACTGACTCATGAGATACAAATAAACACTTTGCTTGTTTTCATGTCAGACACTAACAATTAGATTCCAGCGCAGATAGTTCCCTAAAAACATCTGTGTGTTAGCTCACCTTCAAGCTGAAGTCAGACGCGCTCGCTCTCTCACTGAAAGTGTGAAATCAAGCAGAGTTTCACTCCGTTCATGCTTCAACACACCTGTGTGGAGTCGTCAGGTGAAGTCAAATATACTGCTGGGTTTGATTAGATTTGTAATTCTTCAGATCTCCATCCAGCTAACAGGAAACGTTCTCAGGACATTGGCGAACGTTCTCCAAAAGTTCTCTCAGAGTTATCAAAAACATTCTTGCAGTAACATTAGTTGTTTAACCTCACAAATCTATTTCCGTCTCTGCTCATTAGAGGCCACTCACATCCTGTCTGAGTTTATGTTTGGCTGCATTTCTGTCTGATATGTGAAGCCAGTGCTGCAGTTCTAAGTGTAAACACGGGCATTAGCCCCATGGCTCACTTACTGTTTGTTTTCCCAGGAGACTGTAGAGAGGTTTTATTGCCACTCTGTATTTCACTACAAATGTCTCCTTCCATTCCCTGTGTTTGATATCAGATGCTGGCGGGGTGAGTTAAGCTCCTCTAATGGCATTTCAAAGTGAAGCAGCCAGTGAAGCAGTGACAGGTTTCACTCACTCACCTCAACCCAATTTGCTGGCAATTCAAAGCACAGGGCTTGTTTTTATTACTGACGATGCTCTATCGGACCATCGTATCTGCGTCTGTCTGTGTGCCACTCGACGAATTTGATAGCCCTAAAACAGAAAATGAGATTTCCGCTCTGATCATCTGCTTGTCAACAGAGACCTGCACGGCTAATGTTTCTGACTGGATGTCCTGCGGCTGGCACGCACTCTGCGGTTCTCCTGACAGATCCATGAATGGATCCACTTCTGAGAAATATCAGTTATTGATGATATTATTGATCACTTATGATGATTGCTCACTGTCTGACTGACTCCATGATGGTCTCTGAGCCTCTCCTGACACTCTGAATGAGGTGAAAAACTGACACTGTTGTGAAGTATTTTTCTGCTTTTACACTTCACGCTGTGTCCACGCTGAAGCTGTGACAAATTTGGATGTTCTGTTGACGAATGTGTTAAAATTCTCGTTCGTGACCATTTCTACCGGTTGAAAATAAATTGAGATCCTCTCAGTCATGTAACAACAATTTCATTTATTAATTGTCACAATTTGTGCTGACGATCGTTCCTCCAAAACTATATAAGCAACCGTCTCAAGCACCATTGCTTGACTGATTCATTTTCTCATGTTTAATAAGGATGCAGCGACGATTATTCTTTGAATAATTATTTGTTTCCGTGCCGCCAGCAGCCTTCATGTGTGTGTAACGCTGTGATGGGTTCTGAACGTATCGATCTGTGGATTTCAAATCTGTCGTCAAATGAACATCTTTTGTCTGTGCGTTTGGTGGGTTATCAAACACAAGGCACATCCAGCGCCGGTTCCCGAATCCATAAATGTCACGGTAATGATGCTTCATTTAAATAACAGCTGTGAGTAGACGACGAGACACGTGCACTCAAACAAAAGCTGGTAATTAGGTGAAACATTAGCTGGCGGATGTGGATTTAAACGAGGGCCTGGTTACAACACCTAACCAATTATTATTCCCTGATGGATTAAACGAGTTTCGCCAACCTGCGGAGATTTCCTTCCGTCTCGTGTTCCTGTATGTTGTTTGTGGGGCAAATGAAATGTTAAAAAACAACACGCTTGTGTTTACACATCATCTGCGAGACGTCTCATTTTGCAGTTTGACAGACAGGCAGAGGTCCTGTCAGAAAATGCCAAGAGCTGCAATGTATTAAAAATGATATGCTCAATTTCCATAAAGGTCCCTTTTGCTCAGTGTAGGTGCTCCTATTCATTAGTGAAATTTTAGTCCCAAGTGTAAAATTAACATTTTTTGTCTGTCGTGCTGTGAGAGTGTGTGTATGTGACTGTGTGTGTGACTGTGTGTGTGTTTGTGTGAACTCTCTGCAGACCTTCAGCTTGACAACTTTGATGTTTGTTTATCGTTCTCATCCTCCTTTAATTGACTTATCAGTGCAAATGTGACAGCTCTAGTAAAGACCGACTACCCAGCTAATATTTTTAGAGTGTAAGAACATTTTCCTAACATTACCAATAAGTAACAGATAACATGAGTTAAAATGTAATTGTGTTCAAAATATCCAGTATTGCTTGGTTAGGAGAACGTTATTCTAAATATTTTACCTTTTTTGATACCTGAGAGAACGTTTTCAGAGAACGTTAATCAACATTCTGAGAAGGTTCCCTGTTGGCAGGGTAATTGATGGACCAGCAGTGGCTGCTGACACTGGACTGGAGAGAGGAACAGAAATGTGGCCAGCACTACACGCTCAGCTGTCAGTGACAAACCAGTTCCAGATTCACTCTGATGAGCCAGTTCACTGAACACTTGTTGACACGTTTGTATGTGTTATTATTCCAAAACTCACATGTCCCCTCAGTCCACTTTGAACAGACACAGTGTGTTCTGATATGGTTCTGCACAGTGAGCATTTGAAGTCCTTTCAGTTGTAACCGGCTTCATTTCTATGTGAATGATGTCACAGGATTCCCATAAATCTGCACCAGTTATCTGGTGCAGTTAAACTGATGTCGATGGTAAACGAACGTTTGTTTAAACCTGCCGGTAACAACAAAGTACTGACTGCAGGTCATAAAACTGGTTATCAGGTTATCTTAGATGGTAAACTTAACATTATCTTAAATGAAACAAATGAATATTCATTCATTCATTCATTCATTCATTCATGCATTCATTCATTCATTCATTTTGCTCAATGGAAACATGAAAGAACGGAGGAGAAATAAAAAGCACTGCACACAAACATGTATTGAGAAACCACACACACACCCTCACACACACACACACACATATAATACACACACAGAGGACACTGTGAAATGCTTTAGACATTTGTGTAGCTCAGCTGTGGATGGCGAATGTGTTGGTTGTTGGCTTAGAGAAAAGCAGAGAAGGGGGAAGGCTAATTTTTTGTAATATTCATCACAAAACTGCATACAATTTTTTTTATTAGTTTATCTCCCATTGTACCCAAGAGATATCATTTTGTGTTATTAGGCATATTTTTTGCCATTCATTTGCATCATTTATTTAGTGACTGTTGTGGTGAAACAACACAGACAGTGTGTGCCAATGAACTATCAGCAGGTGCTATGAATTCCTGCTTAATTCCCCTCCCTCAGTCCCTGAGCTGTGTCAGTCAGTCTCTCTGCGAGTCTCTCTCGTCTGTCTCTCTGTGATCGTCTCATCTGGTCTGAGCAGATCTTCGGAGCTCCTCACACATGGCAGTGCTGTTGTTAAGCAGCTCCTAACAGCTGAGGCTTCAATGACAGGAAAGACAAATGTTTTTCCCTCAGGCTGATTGCACACACAGTCTCTAGCTGTCTTTCTCTGGCACAGTCAGATGCGTTTAAAAAAGCAGCACGCCAATCAGTGTCTCTGCCCGGAAGCTGTAACAGTTTGTCTTTCCCAGAGGTTTCAGTAACTACAGAGATCAGACCTTAATTAAAAGTGTCCCAGAACATGCCGGAAGTTCTGCTCAGTGACCCAGCTGACAGGTCGTAAGAACCGTTTCCTAACGTTTACATTTAGTAATCATTTTCATTTATCATTTTTTAGATTTGTGGTTAGGACAAGCATAATGAAATGACGATAAAGTGTGCAAGCTGGCTCAGAACAGACTTTTAATGTGGAGTGTGACAAGCTTAAGTCACAATCAAACATTAAAGATGTCACACAAAATTACCAGCTGTTTAAAGTGACAGGACGTAAAATGTCAAATCCAGTCGGATGAGGTTTGTCTGTTTTAAAGGTCACGGTTATCACTGAGATGGAGCTACTGTTGTGTTTGATGTTAGCTTATGTTAAAGACTATCGGAGGACTCATTAAAACGTCAAATGATGTGTGTGGTGATGTTTTAAAATGTTTTAACCTGAGGTACCACAGCAGTCCACAGCTGCAGACTGTGATTTTGTCCTAATCATGCATGCGTGGGATTTTGGGCCAATAAGATTGTACGTGGGTGAAATGACCCAATGCAGTGTGACAGGAATAGAAACCAAACGCCAAATAAAATGTGAGATTTCTTGTTTTGATTAGGACAGACACTCAGCTTCACAGGAAAGACAGAACTACTTTAAAATACTTAAAATACTTTAAAAGAGGTTTTGAGAGATAACCTCTCATATCTTCCATCCAAACCTCATCCAATAACCCCACAATGATGCTGGAATTCACTGTCACTCCGCCTAAACACAGGGCATGACGAGGACACACATCCAGCTGGATGAGGTGGCAAAAGATTATTACAGATATAAAGAGAGAGATATATATTAAATAAATATAATACATTTCCTGACTGTTGTTTTATCACCTTTCTGAGTGTAACCTGACTCTTTTAAATCCCCCTCACTGATATCCAGTGTTCTGTAGCTTTTGCTCACCAGTAAAGCATTCTGTTCTGGATGGTATTTTGAGGAAGGATGAAACATATGTCCACATGTGTTATATAATAAATTCGTCCGTGTGTTTCTGGGCTCTGAGAGCACCAGCACACACTCATCATGTGTAAATCTGCCTGGTTCTCTCTCTGAGGACATGACTCAGTTGAGCTGCTCTGTGAAGAGGGACTGTAATTGATGTTAACCATGCTGGGCGCGCAGCCAGATGCCCTCAGGTGATTGGCCAGTGTGACCTGGCAGCTCAGATCCAACCAAAGGGGAAGTGTGAGTGCAGATGGTCAGAGCAAAAGCCGTATCAGCCGCCTCTGCCGATTTGATTCCTTCATCCTCTCCCTCCATCTCTGTCACTCTCATTCCTCTATTTGCATGTATAGCGTGATTTTATTTAAACGGGTGATATTGCTTCTGATTTTAATATCTTCTGAGGAAGATTTACGTCTGCATTTCTCATATCGAAATATTAACCATAATCCAAACCAAAACTTCTAAAACTTTATTTTTAGAATGAATCCGTGCACACACTTGCATACTGCATATAGCTTATGTGTTTGTTTATGTGTGCTTGATACATGCCTATGGATATTTTTTTCCAATGAGATTCCTTTTATAAATATGATTTACTTGCAGGTGGTATCGGGGGAGGGGCGTTCTCATTCTAGAGAGCATTTGATTGGACAAAAATCTGTGGTGCAAGATGAGTCATCAATATTTTCGGTCCATTTTGTTAGACCGCATAGACCATACATTTTAAATATGTATATCTGCTAAAGGTTACTTTGTCAGTTTGGAGTTCTAACATATAGATGACCTAATAGACATGGTTTTAAAGCCTTTTAAAATCTCTGATCTTATTTTTTTAAAGTTTTAAAGTTAGTCATAAGGCTAATAACAAAATGTGGTTTCACATGAAATGTGTGGGATGGAAAAACATAATCATAACCATTCGATTCAAACAAAGAAACATTCATTAAATTCATATCATGTCATGAAAGCAAAGTGGAAAAGAGAAAATCACAGCCAAACACCAAAGGAAAAATGCGACATAAAATGTAATGAAAAGGCAGCGATAAACGAAATGCTAATGACATCCGTTGTGGTCGTCTATCGGTCCAAATAACTCTCTATTACTCCACTCGTGTGAGTCTGTGAAACAAATGCAGGCACAACCCAGCAGAGCTTTTGTATTAAATTAACCACAAGCTCCATCACTGCAGCTCATACACAAATGGACACACACTGTGTAATTACTGTCCAGACAGAGGTGTGTTTGTGATGCCGGAGGTGCTGTTTGCATGAGGCGAGCTGGAAAACATCAGAGGAGTGTGTGTAATTATTTCTGCCTCGCTGTTTTCTCATTTGAGGAGCAGTTTAATGCAAGAGGCAACAATCACATCTCTGCTTCTCTCACAGCATCTGACCGAAACTCAGAAATGCAGAAGTCGTCTGATAACTGCAGTGATGCTAGCAGTGTTAGGTCAAGCATCTCCTCCGGTCTGGTTGGTATAGCTAGTTAGTTAGTTAGACACAGTTGAGGAGTGGCTAATAAAGCTATACCAGAGCTGAATCTGACATACCGAAACATCAAACGATCCCCAGTGACTCTAAAACAAGGAAAATGAAGATGATAATGCTAATATGTGTAATATTGATCACAACCTGTGGCAGCCATGACACATGCAGTATAACTGTTGAGGGATAAGTGAGGAATTCTGTTGACTTTTGTTGTGGGTTATTATGGGCTCTATGAACAGGTCAGTGTTTGAAACCCTAATGAGTGTGACAGCGTACAACTGTTCTCCATTTAAACCACATACTCATCTAACCACTTAACCTTTGACCTCATCATCTGTCTATCCTCTTTCTTTCTCTTTCTCTCTCTCTCTCTCTCTCTGCAGTAGAACGTGCTGGCTGTCACAAGCTTGTTCTTGCCTTGTAAATATATAAATATATATGTGTGTGTGTGTGTGTACAGTGCATGATATTTCGATGAAAGTGCATTTTTGTGTATTGCTCCTGCCTGTCAGAGGCATTTAAATCCAGCGCACACAAACAGAAAGTGGAGGAGTGAGAGAGACAAAAGACAGTGATGAATGAGTGCTAAAGATCTCTTCAGCAGGGTTTGTTTCTGGCTGATCTACTCGTCTGATTGTGTGGTTCTCTTAGAGAAAGCAGCTGGTTTCACAGACACAGTGAGGAGCTGTAGGATGTGTCTGTGTGCATTTATTTAGTTCGATGATGGCGGCGTTTGAGCTTGAAAATGCCCTCCGTGCCAGACTGTGCACAGATGGGACCCTTGTTAACACAATGACCGGCAGACAGTCTCTCTCTCTCTTTCAGTGTCTGAGCATGCATACTTTGCTACTAAATAGTGTGCAAAAAGCATTATGTCCAATGAGTAGTGTCCAGATTTGCTGTTTTCATGCAAGAGGCGAATTATATTTAGACATTTTGATACCCCATAATGACAAGGAAGCTTATGAGACATTGCACGCAAAAATTTACAGTGGAGAATTATAGGCCGCAGCTCTGACAGTTAGATGAAGCTGTCGCTTTCATTGTGCTTATCTAACAACATTTGAGTAAAATACATTTCCAATACTTTTCATCTTTTCAAAGAACATACAGGTCACAGCTCAATGCCAGCATTGCCTCTGTAGCATATTTATACCACACAGCTTAAAACAATATCAACGATAAAGACATTCTTCATCTAATTCAGCAATTCAATTCTTGAAATGCTGTAATCTCTCTGCTTTGTTTTCCAAAAAAAAAACTAGTTCTTTTTTGCATATTTTAACTATTCTACACCGCTATTTGACTAACTGCATTTAGTCATTTTACATTTAGTCATTTAGCTGACGCTTTTATCCAAAGCGACTTAACTGCATAATGATATGCGGAGTTGCTATGGGTGGAGTTTATTTAAATTCTGAAATAAATCACAAACCCAGGAAAAAGAGCAATGTAGTTCCTTCCAGCCATCTGTAGTCCAAGCGATTTCTCCTCCCATTGCAGTGAACATGCATGAAAATTAACTTCCTTTGTAGACAGATCTCTGGAAATGTACAAATCGTATTGGTTTCTGATGTGTTTGTATTTTAGCCTGAACTGTTGTATCAACTGCCATGTCAGGACAGAGAGCGCAGGAAGTGATGTCATCTAGTCTGAATCCCATAACTTTGTTTTCGTCTTTGTTCTTTGACATTTGATGTAAATGATCTATAATTGTTTGATAATTGCCTGTACAGTGGATGTACAAGGCCTAATAAAACAATGACAGGCTGTATGATTCGGAAAGATTACTGTAATTATACAAGTAACTGTGGGAATGAGTTTGAAAACACACAATTATGATTCAGACAATTGATCATTATAAAAACACAATTAATGAGTTTTGTGGTGATGAAGAGAGAAGAGAATGAAAACAGAAAACAAAATGATTTGCGTCTCTCTTGTGCTCCTCGTTTTCTCATTGGCTATTTGAACATTTGTTGACATTTGGGTGGCGAGGCCGTTCGTTCGCCTGGCAGTTCCAAAACATCTCTGTCTTTCTGATAAAGTGAACATGATAGGAAAGTTAGACTATGTGTGTGTGAGTCTGTGTGTGTGTGTGCGTGCGTCTGTGTGTGTGCGTCTGTGTGCGTGCGTCTGTGTGTGTGCGTCTGTGTGTGTGTGTGTGTGCATCTGTGTGTGTGCGTCTGTGTGTGTGTGTGTGCGTCTGTGTGTGTGCGTCTTGTGTGTGTGTGCAGGCCTCACAGGAGATGACAGCGCGGTTATGTTTTAACTGATCTGTTTCAGTGTGTAACGAAAAAATAATTTATTAAATATTCAACATCATTTTGAATTTGCCATCTACACAATCATTCACAAGCACACGAATAATACAACCCAGAATAGTTTTAGACTGTTACGAA
>JAZGTI010006260.1:0-23760 GCA_036877585.1 Botia kubotai | reverse complement strand
ACAGTATTTGCTCAGACTCATTACTGAATCTCTGCCATTTTCACTTGACATTTTGGACCATTATTACCTGTCTGACATTTCAGGACGAGAACAACATGTCTATGAAGAACTGATTACATAATGGTCCGCCTGCCTGCACATCTTGTTTACACCTGAGGAGCAACTAATATAGAGCGAAGCAATTAATAAAATCCACTTTCAATTCACACTATTAATGCTACACACAAAGGTCTCCGATCCATTACACAGGTTGGCTGAGCTGCTCACATGACCAAATACATAAAACAAGTCTGAGTACAAGCATTAGGGGCCCAGCTGGTGTGTGCCAGGATCTGCTGTGCTACAGGTATGGGAATATTTATCTTAGATTAGCAAATTGAGATTGTTCTAGATAAAACTGATGAATTTTTCATGCAAAATGATGGTAAAGAGTTTTGACACATGTTGGATATCAAATAACAAAACAGTACACAGAACACTTTTTTGCACTGAACCCTTGTGAGGTATTCTATCTTTAGTGCTTAAATGCTAAACCTAAAACTTTCAGTCTTAAAGGGGCAGACAAAAGGTAAATGACAGCTGATTGGTGGATTGGTGAGGTGGGCGGTTGCCAAGAGATCTCTGGATCTTTTGGACCCAGTCTGACACATTGATTCTTTATCATTTCCCATACGAAGAGAGTTAATCAATTTACTGCATTTTTAGGAATTGTTTTACTCAGTACTGTTAGTTGAGGGCAGAGAAGGTCATTGGACTGGTTCTCCGGAGCAATAAAAAGCCTATTCACAAATACAACAACTCCCACACAGAGATTAGTGAACTCAATTAATTCAGAGAATCAGGGCATTACATTCACAAATACGGCAGACCAATGTTACTGTCTCAGGACCCACATTTTATACTGTATTAAAAGGATAGTTAAAAAATGAAACTTTTTACATAACTTACTCATCTTCATGTCATTCGAAACCTGTCTGACTTTTCTGCTTTTGACCAACACAAAAAAATATATTTTGAAGAACAGTGCTGCTCATTGACTTTCACTGTATGGACACACTGAGACATTTCTCAAAATATCTTCTTTTGTGTTCCACAGAAGAAAAAAGTCATACATGTTCAGAATGAGTAAATGATGAAAAGTGCTATATAAATAAAAGTGATTTGGATTGATATTTTAAATGGAACTATGAGTGGCAACCCAACAGTGTATCAAAATTGTTTATTGTACAAAAGTAAATATTAATCCCCTCAAAATCTATGTTTGAAATATTTAATTAATACTATGAAATGTATACGGACCAACAACATTCAAAAGTATTAACATCAGCTGAATTGGAAAGCCTATAAAGTAATTGAGTAACTGCATATATAACAGCACAAGTGTGATTAACACATGAACCTGTATTTATTGTAGCCTCGGCAGAAATAGAAAAAGTATGCTCGGTTCATGTTAGCCCACTGGCTAATATTGTCAGTTCAGCATCTAGCATTAATTTTTCACTGTTGCCTGCGACCTTATCAAAACAAAGTCGGGAACCACTGTTGAGGACAAAAACACAACACACACACTTTTTACACACACATACACATACTGCACGCATCAATTTTGGTATTTTTGAAGCCTTACTGAAACGGCTGTGTGGCGCCCACATGCAGTCCTGCCCGTAGTAGACCAATCTGTCTCGGGCAGACAGACATCTACATTCACTACCTGTATTCTGAGACACCAGCCACTGATCATACAACACCACTCAGGGAAGAAATAAAGCACCTTCTTGCTTAGCTTTGACATTTACACCAACAATGTAAAACCCAATGCAATATAACGACAATCTCAGGTGTTACTTATAACACATCATCACACGCAGCCCTTGTGTGCCGCAAATGTGCAAGATGAGCAGGTTAGAGGAAAATTCATGGAAAATAGTTAAAGGAAAAAGGGCAAAAATCTGCTCTTACACCTCATTGCGTTCTATTATGCCTCTCGCTTTTCTCCCCTTGACTCCAGGAGAGTGAGAGAGACATGCCACTCGAAAGCGAGCAAAGTAAACTTTCAAGAAGAAAGCAGCGAGAACTCAACGCGTGGGAGAGAGAGGAGACGCCATGTTATTTATATATTTCTGTTTATCTGTTTTCCTGTCATTTATTCCATATGCGGTGTTTGAAAAACCCCTAGGACGAGAACAAGACAGGAGAAAAGGAAATAACAGTGGCACAGCTGTGGAAAATGTTTGGGGACTCATGATAACCAGAGAAAATATGCAATACAGAGACAAATGGTGAAGTTATAACCGATTTTTCACCTTGTTTTTTATCCCATCACATTTTATCTTTGATGGAGTGATCCGTGATGTAGAGAAATGACTGCAGAACTGATCTAATATGTGTCTGATTTTACCTCCCATCATTGACCATTACTGATGATATAATATCTGCCCAGCTTGTGTTTTTTTTGTCTGTTGGCTAGAAGGTCTCTCTCTCTCCCTCTCTGTCTCTCTCTGCGTAGGTTTAATTTGTGGAGATTAAAGGATGGATACTGAGGAGCAGATGAGAGCTGTTTTGTCCTGAGGCATATTTTCCCCCCAGCTTAACATCACCTCGTACCGCATGACGCAAAGCCACTGATCTGCTGGATCCAGCTTTACCTGAGCTTGACACTAGCATCATTCTCACACAAACATGAATAAAAGATTAATATCTGTAGGGTTCACCAAGCTAACAGTTTTAGATTATTTCATTTCCGGAACATTCCCAATAAGTAACTAAATGTTAATGTTAATAGAGTTTTTTAGATGTTAAATTTACATTATTGCTTGGTTATAAAACGCTATTCAAACTTATATTTAATTCTGTACAGTCTACTTAGCTTACTGCAAGAACATTTTTTGATAACTTTGAGAGAACATTAGTCAATGTTCTGTGAATGTTCCCTATAAGATAGGTAGGTTCTGAGTTACTAAAGGATATATGGTGTGTGTCTGAAAGAGCCTGACCTACAGTATGCCAGGCTGCCAGATATGCATCTGTGTTGTACTTCATTTATGCTGTTTTATTATTTCATACATATATTTTTCCCACATCCATTAATTTTATATATTGCATCTATATGTACTTGGTTACTAAATTGTAAAAATTGCTAAACATTGGTTCTGGCAAATTGTACGAAATAAAATCAGACATATCTTAAGTCGGCCAAGAGTCTCCTCTAGAGACAAAACAGTCCATGAAATCTTAAGATTGCTTCATTTTCTATCACTCCAATACCAGAAAAAACAACTTCAAACAGTAGTGATTATACACACTTAAACCCTTTTAAAACACTCTATTTATACGTGAGTATAAATGTAGTATTGCTTGTGTCAACACTCTGTCTCTAATGTTTCTCCACCAGCAACGTTTATCTTGTTTATTATAATGCTGTCTTCCGCCTGCAGAACTGCAGGGCTGTTGACAGGGAAGTTTCTATCGTTCTTTGATTTTTCTCAAGGGTAACCCAAACACAACAGGCAGCGTGGGTGGCTTAAGCACACTTACAATGTTCATAAGAGTGAGGAGGTACTTCTCCACATGTTGCTGCCCGTGAAACTGCACCACGGAGTCATCCACCCCCAGCAAAACCTCGATGTTGTAGGCTCGCTCAGGGGACTGTCTGCGGGCTCGTCGGCTCTGGTTTATGCTTCGTTCCACACCCTGATAGAGAGTCTCAAGATCCATCAGACCGCCCAGGTCAGCACCTGTGGGGAAACAGAACGAGCCTGTCACTTTGTGTTCTCTATTAACAAAATGTTTTACTGGATGGTTTCCCCCCAAAATAAAAAGGTGACATCATTTATGTAAGTAACCAACATAACAGAATGAAATAAATAAAGAAGGATAGATTTCAATGATTCGTCTGTTTGACACAAATTAGACTGACCCTGATATCAAGGTTAGAAGCGATAAACAATACACTGGAGGGGAAGATTATCAGCACATAATGACTTAGCACATTGCAGAATATAATGTCCATTCATTACAACTGCATTACAACTGACAATTTCATCCTTTGCATTTCACAGAAGTACTGTATGGATTTAGAACAGCAATTATTTAGCAAATCATGAACTAACAAATCAGCTTGTGCTTTCCACAACAGTCTTACTTAGAACACATTATCAAAGAGATAAAAGGAAGCGCCACACTGTGTTGTAAAGAGAAAGCTATCGAAACGCTAGCCACTATTTGCAGTGTCACAAGGTCATTTCCTTCCTAGGCATAGAGATGGAACATGGTGAACAGAACACATTGAGGAAGATCTATCACCTTGTCTACATCACCCAATCAGCTGGGGGCATCTTCTATGCTCCAATTATGTAACGTTTCCTAGGCAACCTGCTCATGGGTAAACCAACGCTCGGTACAGACTAATATTAGCTCACCAGTCACTTTCTTATTGGATGATAATCCAAGAGTAAGAACAATATTCATCATGTTAACGCTGAGAGTCAGAATCTTATTATTACAGGACCACAGAGACAGAAAACAAGTGGAGAAAATTCCTAATAAAACAAACAGAAAGGTGTTATTTTCTTCGACGCTGTTGTTATTTTGTAGGGTTGTAAATTTCCTCTCACCAGCAGGTAGTCTTGTCTTTGCAGCCCGTGTCAGCAGATTTTCACAGGGAAATTAGCAGAAAGCTTATACAAAAAACGCAATCCAGGCTGTATTGAACACTGTGTATATGAAAACATGACAAATAAAGATACGATAAAAGTGAGTATGAAAAAGCATCTTTGAACCTTATGTCTCATTTTTAGTCGTAAGCAAATCTTTGTGCCGTTTAAATAGCAGAAAATGTATATGAAAACGTTTGATAAACAAATGAACATTTTTTATCAGACGATGAAAAAGTTTGATACCTAAATGAAAACAGTCCTGTGGGAATTTCTTTTTACAATTTGACGAATTGGTGAAATATTTTCCTCAATTCCTCATTTTTTATCCTACAGGTGATGACCGTCCTTCATCTATTGCATCTGTCTTTTCCTGTCAACCCCATCTAGCTCCATTACAAGATTCTCCAAAACTTGACCCATCGCCCTGTCTGTCAAACACGACCGGCTCTGCTTTGGTCTCATGAGAGAACATTCACATTCAGACCGAGGAGCCCTCGCCCTTATCAGGACACAAAGCTACTCTGTCTTTCAACCTTTGCAAATGTCAAGAGAACCTATGAGGAGGAGAAAGATGGAAGAAACATGAGAAGGAGAGGCTGGTCAGACTGGTAGGACATTTGAAAAGATTGATATCGTAGCTCAGCTTATGTCCCAGTCAAGTGGATGTGCAGCAGTGATTCTGCATAGTGATGTTAGTTTAATTGATTATAGGCTATTTGTGCACCTATGAGTGTTTACTGGTTGCAAACTCAAGTGTTTGGAGGCTTGCTTCAGACTTTTCACATAATCACAAATTTAGTGAACTCACAGTAGCTGATTTAACAACTTATCACATGCCAACTTATCGCAAGTGACAGATTTATGGGTCACCAGGCTGACAAAACTGAGCACTGAATTGGAACAAGAGTTTGGTGTATCTGCATGGATGTGCGCCGGCACTTAAACACACATGCACATAGATAAATATGCAGATAAAAATGCACACACAAACGTGTTGCAAAATACAAGCGCTGGAAGATTTTAATCAGAAAACTTAAATGTACAATAAATATTTATACATGAATGTTTAAAATTACACTTACAGCTCTGAAGTGAAAACTTTTTTAACCTTTTCTGTGTTTTGAATTCCATGACAGACGCCTTGGCATAAGTTTTAACTGCACGAGACAGATGCAGTGGCAGCTAAAAATAGTGCTGATAACCCTACAATAGAATATGTGTTACAAACAATTTGGGATAGTGTCAATAATCTATGCTAGTAGCAGGTGACAGTAAGTGCACAATTTAGGGTAAAAACCCTTGTTTAATGGGTTTGCTTTTACTTTGCAGCCAATACAATAAAGGAGAACGGTGTTGTTGGTCTCAATGATTCATTTATATGTTCCCATCAGTATTGAAAACCGTAATCGAAGTACTTTTCGAATTCGAAATTGAAGACAAATGGTGAGAAATATGTAAATTGGCATTTACACAAATCTCTCTATAGACACAAACTTAACAGAAGAAACAATAAGTCAAACAATGTTCTGTAAATAGTACTGTAAGCGCGCAACTGAGGAAATTGCGTGCAAGCTTGCGTATTGGCGGCGCGCCGATGATGTCAGACAACATTTTTAATTAGAGTGCGAATAAGTGTGTACATGCAGCAGATGTACAAGCCGGCTTTTCTGTGTACTTGAAGAAGGGTATCGCAACCTTAGGGAAATCTGATCTAGCTACACACATTTTCTAACAGCCAGTACTCAACWAATGCTCTTTCAGCCTTTTAATCTTTAATGGTGTGTTGTAAAAGCCAAGATCAAATTAAGCCTTTAGGATCAGGCCACAGAGAGCCAGTAATGATATCAGTAACTAAATCATCTCCTGCAGTAATAAAGTATGCCATTTGATTAAGCTCTATATTAATGCCAACAATGCACTAATGTTTACTATGTACAAGTAAACAATGTTACCATAGATGAAGCAATAATGTAACTATTAGAGAAACTGTGATGAACGCAACATTCACATGGACTCTTGACAATATAGTAATTGCATGTGCGCAATGACCAAGAGAAATCACATTTCCCAGTGAAAAACTCGCAATGATTCAACTTGCCGAGTCGTGAAAAAGTGTGTGTCAGCACCAAAGTTACCGGAAGTGTATGTTTGCAACTTACACTTCCATCTACTGCAAAGTTGTTTTAATTTTCAGTGGTGTATTTCAATACCATAAAGGTCAGAGCTTATAGTTAACAAATGCAAGCTAATGACTCACCATGGTTATACTCATCTAACAAGACAAATGATACAAGGAAACCTGGCATGGATTCAGACAGCAGACTTTGATTTATCAAAAGCAAAGCAGCTTTCCATAATCCTAATGGCAATTCTTTGAGTGTTCTTAAACTCAGACATGTACTGTAGAAGCTACAGCATGGCATCATGGGAGAAATGCTCTACTGGGCTATATCAAGACATTCAGCAATTCACACATTCTACTCTGGATGTCAACACAAGGGAAGGATTTCATAAGAGTGCCATAACAGCACCTCTTATGAAATACAAGAATGAGAAAAAAGACCGTTTTCAGCCTTTTTTTGTCACTGCCAGATCTTGAAGATAAACAGAAAAAATCCACCCACTCAAGCTGTGTGGGAGGGGCTCTGCTGCTCTCGCCGTCTTCGCACCAGACGCCTGTTCTCTCACAGGTCAGCTTTCAATTCTACATTTCCTCCACCTCTTTCACTCTGTCTATCAGTGGCTAGAAAGAATGAAAGATGCGGTGTGAAGGTTGGGTGTGTGTTGAATGCTGGGAGACTGAGTTTCAGAGACGGATGTTTACACAAACATATTGTGCCTGTCTTACCATAAAAATGTGTCTGAATAATAAATAGCGACGGTACAGTGTACAGTTCTAAAAATCTTGGAGTACATGAACATGGTCCTCATTCAGCACGCTCATAACATTGTACCATGATGCTACCACAATCATTGCTCCTTCACAGCTCAGGAGCTTTATCTTCACAACTTTACCTTCACAATGAAGGACTGTAGTTGCCAAAAGAAGATACACAAGTACACAAGTCTATTTTCTAAGAGCCGCTTGTAATGATGTCAATAACTGCATGCTTAACGTGTGGCACATTTTGAGCGAAGGTGAGCAAGCCTTTTCAATTCATTTTTACGTAAGTCGAGCGTCACACTCTTGAGGTGGATTGTGGGATTGATAGCAGACTTGCGCGTTAGTCGCATCATCAAGTGCAGCGCAGGTGTGACAATGGAATGCAAGGCGAATTAAGATATTTATAAATGCTGGACATATGATGCATACTCAAAAGATATATTGATTGGCTAATTTGATTGCACGATTTATCTGACATTGACATTTACGTTAACATTAATTTGTACACTAGAGGGTGCACACGTAAATTTTTTGCCTGTGAGAAACATTTTTTGGTCTAAAATTGCTCACCTACCCCATCATCACCTTGAATACCCCATTGCGATTAACCAGCTGTTTGGATTTAAAATGAAATCCCTATATTTTGATTGCAGACATTAGTGTCTCGATATCTTCTAGAGATCATCTCTCCTGAACCCTCCTGAAACGTGACTTTCATCCTCTCACATTTCCGAAGTATATGTATAAAGAGATCCTATCTGGTTCTATGTTCCATGAGTAGCACTTTGTTATAACAGTTGCCATATAAAAAGTATTTCTTCGGGTATTGATTTTGTCACAGCAGCGCATCAATACTGCTTACAGTAACGAGAGAGCGTGAGAGCAGAGTAAGTGGTGGTATTTGATATCATCCTCTGTTACTACTGTTACTACTGTTTCTAATTTTAAATCTCTGAAGGATTCCGCAACATGGCATCTGCTAAATAGAATATTAAAATAGGTCTGATCGTTACAGTACAGTAAGTGTCACTGCCTATGAATGTGGGCCAGTCGGGTCAGTTAATCAAACCCAGTACAAGTGACAGATCAATAGAAGGAACAGACAAGGCCGCACTGACCTCCAAACGTGTTGACATTTAAATAAGAACAGAGCTATTCTCTTCTCAAAGCCACAACAGGAAGTTGCAGGAACAGGGTGCCTCTTCCAGAAATATTCTGGCTAACAGAGCTCTTGAAATGCACCACCTCCTGCTATCAGCTGGAAACAAAGCCAATAGCCACGGCTGCTCTCACAAAGTACATTATTTGTTGAGTTAAGCATTTACTGTAACTTTAATTTGCAACCAAGCAGTTTACGGTCCATTTCATTTACTCATTATGCGTCGCATACCTCAATGCCACATTTTTTATAGCAAACTTTAATTTCTAGCTAGGTGGGTTGAGCACTCACTGCTATGCAATGAAATTACAAAATGCATAGTAATACCAATTCATTTTTGGTATTTTTACTCCTGAAATCTTCGTTTTACTTTTTTTTTCAGTCAGGAAACATAACCATTTTCCAATTGTTATCAACATGTTTCTATCTAATGTGGTACAACTAATAGCAATAGTTGGCAAAAGATGAAATATCCCCATTTCTAAGTGATTTTAAATTACTTAAAAAGGCAATTGATGATTGCAGTAAGACATTTGGGGTTACAAAATGCACATTTCAACAGAACATTTGCATCAGCTGAACAACAACAACATAGAATTATTTTAGTTATTCACTTACTCTACAGATCTCCCGGGCTACACAATATCAGTGTCAAAAGTTTGAATTTTAACCTATTTCACTCCAAACTAATTTATGTAATTTGTCCATGACCCCTATATAAAAGGAAGCAAAACCATTTCTCTGCATTAGAGCAAATATGTACCATTAGAGGAAGAGAACTCAATGTCAGAGAACAGCAGGTGAGAATTGGCACTAGTCGTCATAGTATGCGGATGAAGGATGTAGTACTGCATACTGCATACTGCATACTGCATGTTTCCAAATAAAGCAGAGACTGGATATTCTAACCTCTCCTAAAGGATTTCTCTGGCTTTAATTAACACCAAACACAGCTTTATTTTCTCTTTTCATTTGTTTCTAAATGGAAAATGAGTTATTTGGCAAGTCCAAGCTCATCCCTACATACCCTTTCATTAACCGCATTGAGACCGCAACAATGATTTGATGGTATATTTTAGTGACTTGATTTCGAGATGAGATTTTTTTCAGTTACCTGCCACATCTGCGAGAAGACTGTAGAGAAGGTCTTGAATAGAGGGGCTTGGAGATGAGAAAAACAAAAGGTGTGAGACAATATGTATGCAAATGATCTCGGGTAAAAGTTCCCAGAGGGAGTGTGGATATATATCAGCCATGATTTATGGAAATTCATCAGCCAGTTATATGCCTTAATTGAGCAAACCTATGGAAAAATGACAAGACCTTTTCAAATAAAGATATACATCTGTTTGTGTAAGATATATGCGTTTCTGCAAAGATGACAGACTGTGGTTCTCTAGAATACATTAGAAAAACTAAAGACAGAATTATGAACACCATTCAAAAATAGGATTATGAAGTATACTTCTACATTATGAATTGTATTAATGGTGGACCAGTTTACAAATACAAATATACTCTTCACCAGCAGAAATGATGTAAACAATACTAAATCCTACTAAACAAATACATTTCAAAAATTGAAGATAAGATCCAAATTCTCTTATCAAACTCATTGGCAAACTCTTCCATTAATCAATACACTCTCTCATCCCTGTGTAACTGTACTCCACCGGCAGCAAAGGGAAGTACAATATCCGTTCATGCGCTTTCCCATTTTAATAAACTGCAGTTTTAATGGGATTATCTGTGGCGGATTGCCGCACCGGAGCAGATGTCCGGTGTGTGTCATTCCCATAGCACTGACAGAATAAATCTGGACGTTCATTGACTCCTTGGAGGGGAATGGGACTTTCAGACACACTGTTTACTCTCATTTCTGTTAACTATGGCTATTCATGCATGCACTGCAATCCAATTCATATGAATGAATATTGAACAAAATCACTACACTGTGGTATCAACAGCTATAATAATTAGCGATTAGTAAAAAGATCAGAAAAATGCTTTTTATAGCCCCATTTAGGAGTGTGTAATTTCTGTGCCACTAATGTCTGATCTGAAAAATGATTGTGAATGTTTGTTAATGTCGTTTCCTAAATACTCCCTCTGGCTGCTATTGGTTGGGGAAAATTACAGTCCCACCTCAAACTCACACCACTGGCCATATAGATGTAGCATCTACATATTTTAGGTTTGTAAGGTATGACTTTCCCCTCGACAACAAACCTACAATTGGCTTAATTATAGTTGTCTTTGCATATTAGGCTAGGACAGGAAAAGTTTTTAACAGTAAACAAAGTACACACAAATTAAAAAAACAATTTTGTGTTCAGTTCTACAACCGAATCAATTAAAATCACTAAATTTCTATTTTATGTGATAATATGGGTAATTAGGGATTTAATGTTATGAGAAAACTCTAAAAGTTGCGTACAGTAAAATACTGAACTGAATACGACCATATAGAGTTCAGTCAATCAAAAGTGTGTGTGTGTGCATTATAGAAGAATGCAGCACGGTGATGTTTAACAGAGACAGGACAGTAATGTTGTTTGGACAGTGAGCACTGAATGTGTAGCAGGGGAGCCAGGCAGGGCAAATGCTGGGGCTTATCTTTCTCTGATGAAATTTAATAACAGCTTTCAAAGAGGGTTATTCTCTTCCCCATTTCCAATCTGAACATGACACTGGGGGTTATTTAATTCTCCTCATTTTGTTACACAGGTAATGTCCTCTAATCCAACAGCATGCAGATCATTGACAAAGAGAGAGAGAGAACATTACTGGAGACCAGTGATAAATTAACAATCAAGCTGTAACAGCATTAAACAGTAAACAAATTAAATTATTTAGTCAAGTAAACTACAGGGCAGGTTCCTGCCTGTCCAAAGTAACAGAAGTATTGCCCTATGAAGGAGGTGGCTGTGACCTCTCCTGTCTCTGTAACCTAGTTTGTAGTGTATTGAGAGTAAACCAGCCTTCATCACAAAACTTTATTCATCCTGGTTTCAGCGTCAGGGTGAGTATTACATGTAGACTACTTTGCAAATATGCTTTGGGATACTTATATTAATAGCAATAGTAATAGTGTTCCTATAGCTCAACTGGTATAGCAATGCCAAGGCCATGGGTTCGATTCCCAAACAACATAATTATATTCAATGTAAAATGTTACAATATGTATTATATAGTGTACAGTAAGTGCCACGTCATGGGCAGGATGTCACTTTAAAATTTGTTTTGTAAAACACATTTTGAAAAATCGCTACACTGATCTTATCTTCATAACACAAAAAGCAGTGTTAAAATCTTCAAAAATGTGTATTTTACTGACAAAACTAAACAAAACACAGGTTTGGAAGGACATGAGTGAGTAAACAATAATAAAATGCTTATGTGCAAAGTGCAAAAACAAACCATATTACATAACCCCTATCCTTTTGCACGTGGCACGTTCTGCTTCAGGTTTTGAGAGCTCATTATATTTACAAACACACTGTAGTTCTCCATTATGAGATTATATTCAATGGTCCCAATGCCAAGGGGATCAGAGACCCTCGGTGGATAATTTCCCCGGCTCACACACTACAGTTAGGTCAAGCACTTCTGGCTGGCAGCATGCAGAAGGTCTACACAAAGTGCATGCCCCAAAAGAGTTCATTAAACAGCACAACAAACCCAGCAATGCAGCAAAGTGCAGCAGCCGGTGACGACGCGTTTGTTCTGACGATACAGCGCGCTTCGTCTGTTGTCTTGTGAGCTACGCAATTAAACCAGCCACGTAGTGAGCATGTGCTAATTCAAGCTCTAAAGCTCCTACCCAGAAGCCAAAGCACATCGCCCTAGGAACGTGCAGTAATGAGATAGCTTCCCTTCTGCTATTCTTGACAAAACAGTACGGATGGCAGGGAAGAGCGTAAAGAAAGAGGAGGCGGGGGAATCAGGTTCTGAATCTCTCTCCTTTCCCCTCACCTTCTCCTTCCTCTTGTTCTGAAGGCTCGCCATTCTATATCCGATTTTAATGAAGTGGGTCTCACAACGATGCTGGTGAAAATTGCCTTTTGGTCTCTGCATGTGAACGTGTGTGTGTGTGTGTGTGTGAGAGAGAGAGAAAGAGAGAGAGAGAGAGAGCCCATAGCCCTTGAGGCCTTTTAATCTCTAAATGTAGGTGTGTGAGGGTGAGATTTGTTGAGTACATGCTCGTGGCATCATCAGGCTGTTTGAATGTTCACAATACATACCTGACAATAAACAGTAAGTATCAAATGCACAAAGCCCCAGTTTGGAGCATACCTTAGTCAACATGGAATCAAAACTATTTTCTTTTTGCATGTTCCTAGTCTTATTGTGAACAACTGACCTATAAAATGTATTTGTGTAAGAATAAACATTAAACTTTTAAAAATGTTTAAAAACCTTTAATATTTATAAAAAATGTATTAACTTGCTTTTCCACTGAAATGACCTCCCTTCACCAAACAAGTTGTAACTCCGCCCCTTTAACTACCTGTGTATAAACACCACATAAGACAACCACAGTGTGTATGTAAAGCTACAGTGAAATTACAACTGCAGGCTCACTATATGCAGTCATACTGTCATTAAACCATTGAACTATTCAATTAAACAAATACACATTTCACACTCACACACATGTCCAGAGGACAATGCTGTGATATCACATTAGTGATACTGCTTAAAAATTGATGCCATCATTTTCTCTCATTAACAGTGACAAGCCTACTGATTGATCTGCAAATAACTGTAGTGTGTGTGTGTTAAGAGATATAGGCCAAATAAAAATCATTCAATAGGAATGTGTCAGACATCTATACTCTGGATCATCATACAGAATAGGTGATAATTACTGATAAAGAGACATGAAGAGGCAGAGAAAAACAGAGCAAGGGTTGTATGTTAGTCACTTTGTTAATATTTGAGCCTGTTTGCGCTGTTAGCAGTATACAGACATAAGCCCCTTTTACACAGTTTTTAATGGTAAATTACTGGTAAATGCCTGTTAAGAGATCATGTATGAACAGGACTTTTTCAAAAATACTGAACTTTTTCAAAAATCAGAAGCAAATTACCAGCAAATTACTGGTACTATGCAATGTTTGAACAAAGAATAAGATTACAGGTATGAGCACAATCGTAACATTCTGACGCAGATGATGTTTACTCTGTGCTGTTTATGGAAGTAAAATAACTTGTTTAATACAATGTTGTTGTTAATTTACTAGGATTACTGTGTGAAAATGGCTATAGAGTAATTTTTCTACGCTTTATCAACATGCAGTTGAAACCATACCAAATTGATGTTGTCACAAAACTAAGAGACTCAAAATTCAAGGCAGCTGTGACATTAGTTTTGTATTAAGAGGTTTCACTCACCATAATTACCAGTGTGAACACAGAACACACAAACACAATTTTGCACTGTCAAAGTCCACACCCAGCAGTTGTAACCAACGCTAATAGATTTGACACCACGTCTTGGGTGAAACTGCGCTGTGATTACACACATGAAAACCAGAGCCCTTAAAATAACACTGTGACTTACACCGAAGTGTTGATGGCTCTCTGATATTCACAGCTGGTAATCTCATATGTTCATTAAAAATAACCTGCACTGTGCACAGGAGAAAAACACCATCATCAGACAGCTGCTACATGGAATGACTGATTTGATGTACAAAGGGGCATAAAATGTATCTAAAATGTATCTTTTGCTATAAATAAATATGCTTATTTCCCACGTGCCTTGTTTTGCAAAGGCGTTTACTGCATACATTATGGTAATGTACAATCATACAGAAAACAAACTGTACATACACTCAATTTGAATATACTCAATATTCTAGCGGGAAATAATAATCTTATATAAGACAATTTACATCACAAACATGCAGAATGTGCACGTTGAATGCATATTTAGGTAATCTCAAGTAGTCAGACCTTTAGACTGACAGCAAAAGGTCTGGACTTCATAGTAGGCCTTCATTGGCCAATGGCTGTCCGACTGACATGTAGAGCAACCAATCACAGTCTGTTTTGTTCAGCATCATGTTTAGCATTAAAAAAGAAACATATTTTGTTTAATTTCAGTTACTTTTAGATTATTTTAAGGCTACAAAGCCTACACAAATAGAGAAAAGCAATTTAAAGGCTGTTTCTTGCCAGACAGAAATCAGTGATATAGTTCCCAAGCCAATAGCTTTACTCAATAAGTTAAAAAAAACTAGCTAAAAACTTGGGTGGCCAGAAACTCAACATGTTTAAGGGAGTGAATGTAGCAGAAGTGGCTTCAATTACCATTTGGCTAGCATCACTGTAGCAGAGCAAGCCGGGGCAGTTCTGAGTCAACCTGGCTGCTGCGGGGGGTGATTTATTGTTGCTTGCGTGTTGGAGACAGCGAGGATGGAAGGTAATCAGCATGGCGCTGCAGCTTAATGCTGTTTCAGGGTCATGGTGCACTTTGCACTTCACTCTTACATAAAATATGCTCTGGTTATTCCATCACATTGTGCCTTTTTGTCCTTTACAAGAGTTGTTAACTTTAAAAGGTGTTAAAAGTTACAAAGTAAAGGCCGTCGACAAAGACCATGAGGTAACCATGGCAGTGGCACTCTGATTAATGAATTGAATTTGGCCACAAGAAAATTTTATGGTATTAAATTTTACAATTTGATATACGTATTTTCATTTTACTGGATAATATTATGCCGTTTAATCACACTATTGAACAACACAAATGGTGCTATGGGAATTAATACAATTATTACAAACATGCAGCACTTAAAAAAAAACAAATTTTTATATATATCGATATCAATCAGAAAACAACTAAAATAAAAAGGCTCATCTTTAATATAAATGCTTTTCCACCTATTGTAAAATGTGAAACATTCTATTCATCAGTTTATCACAACCTTGCAAACACATTTATTAGCAGTCTTTACCTTTAATTAATTAGCCAATGTACAAAATATTCTCCAGCTGTTGCAGGATAACTGCTCTTGTTACCTCCTGTCCAGGAGCCAATCACGAGAGACCTGGGCCAGCCCCTGTGCTTTTGACTGACTGCATTAAATGGAAATGATCTTATTAGCAACATCATAATGTTCCCAAGATCCCTAATGGTGAATTTAAATTGACCGATGGCATCAATATTTCATTTATTCAAATGTGAAACCACGTCACCCCTTCACACTCACTGGCAACTCTCTCATCCAGATGCTGGCTTGACATGAGCAGGTGATTGTTGCACCCAAATGAATCACACAAATAGACTCGGTTCCAAACAAGACTGTACAGCTTTCTCATTTCCACCTTTAATCAAAAAAACGTGTAACAAGATTACATGTTTTTAAACATTAACACTTACAGCATGTGTGCTGTCGGGCCTAAGCAGTAATAGATGCCAATTTGAATCTTTTAATTTGAATCTTAATGTTTCCAAAACCTTAATTTCTTGAAATCATTTGGACTATTTTCCCCATAATTTCCCAGCAGTCAATCATTGCATGCATTTCTTGTAGCTTGTTGTCTATCCACGGCATTTCTATATATTAAAACCTGCTATGTATTTCCTGAAGGAGACTGATCTCTGCTGATCTCACGCAATGTTCACGTTTTGAAGCACAGACACATGTACACACTTGCCAGCTGAGGTCATTTAGATTCTACTCCCAGCATCAGGTGTACTGCACTTGGCAGTGTTTTAAGATAATATGTGAGACCTTGTGTGTGAGTCGTTTATTTATTTGCCAAATGGCTGTTATTTTAAATCCCTTGGCTGGGTAAATCTGACACAAATGTTCCATTATGAGCCAGAATGAAGCCCACGGTTGTTTTTTTAAGGCCACTGTCAAGCGGAACTAAACATACACCAAACAAGACATAAATAGGTGCGTGTCTGTGTAAATTTTATCAGTAAATAAGATATCAGTGTTTGTCAGAGAGATGAATTAACTTTGAGGTGGGCATTATCTATTATTAATTGACTTTGGCACAGATTGGGTGACATCACAGACATTTATCACTGAGTGGGTTTGTTTAAAAGCAAATTCATCTTCACTAACTGTACTGTACTGGTTACTCAAAACAATCACTTACAATTGCATGTATCATATTTGAAATCCAGACAAGATCATACTGAATGCTGTAATTCTGGCTGAATTACAGTTTAAATGACAGCGAGAAGCATATTTCCTGGATATTCTGCAAACAAAGCCTCTCTGGAAATGTCCCACTTGTCACTTGCTATGTCATCTGCTACTTCAGATGTGAAAACTGATGTTTAAATCATGTATTGCTGTGACTTTTCAAGAATAAACAGATGGATGAATGGAACAGTAACATGGCAGAGCAACAGACAGACGCACATTTTAAACAGAAACAGACAGACAGATAGATACCCAGATAACAATTTTAGATTGTAAGAACATTTCCCTAAAGTTTCCATTAAGTAACATAAATGTTAAAAACTTACATTAATGTTATATCAATGTTCAAAATGTCCAGTTTTTTAGATGTTGTATTTATGTTGTTTGCCAATATTCTGAAAACATTCCCTGTTAGCTGGATGGATGGATGGATGGATAGATAGACAGAGACTGAATGACAGACATACAAAGAGATAGACAGATAGAACTGCAGTGTGCTGAAATTGCTGCAATTTTCTGAAGTCCCATCTGATGCCAGGCGCAGCAGTCTGTTGCCCAGCAGGCTCAAAGTCATTGGGCAGAGGTTTGGAGCATGAGCGGTGCAACAAGGGCAGGGCACCTCAGGGGCAGAGACACATGCCAACAAACATGCCAAAACTGCACTTTCTGCAGGAGTCACACGAAACTACCCATCTACACATTCTTTATGTTTGGGCAAATTTATTACCAAGTAAACACTGTTGTTTGACACAAAACATTAAATCATCTTTCATTTCAAGCTAAGAATTACAAACCACGATTTATTCTAGACTTTAATTGATGCATAAGTGCATGCTTTTATTAAAAAGCTGTGTTCACAAGAAGCAACATGTATTTAAATGACCAGTTAATTAACACTTTCTGCATTGTTTACCATGCACTTTATATCATCCAATGGCACACAAAACACTAGATGCTGTAGGTTCCTCCTTTGGCTCAAACAACAGCAATAGCAGGCTTGCGGGGAGGGCAGCGCGGTTGCTGTAAGCCGTGCCTAGAATTGAGGATTTCCTGAGCTCAGAAGACAGACACCGGCCATGCATATTCCATTTTCTAGTAGTAGTCAGTGCTCGATAGCTTTGAATCAGCCTGGCATACTTGACACCTAGACGACGCAGGTTATGGCTTTGAGATGCATAGAAAAACAGAGTACATCCCTAATCGATCCCTAACTTGCTATCCTACACAGTCAAACTAGCTAGCATTACCCACTAGGCTGTTGTTATATCAAAGTCTGACTTTTTTAACACGTGCAAACTTAAGATATAAACTTTATATATTAGCGTCATTTGCAAATATATAGTACAGCACAGATCTCAGTATCAGTCTAAGCTTGAGTTTCTTTTTCCTCTCTGAGGCCCCCTAAGTAACAGTGACAGTTATTATGGCTGGCTGTTATGTTTCATTACTATCAGTTAAGCTGCCAAAAACACTTAAAGGAGACAGCCCTCTCTCTCTGTTCTCTTCATAACGCTGATATACCGAGGTGAGGTGTCTGTTATGCTCCATTAGTCTCTTCTAGCGACTGACAACTTCAGTGCGTCTTTGTGATTTTTTAAAGCTCTCTAAGAGGGTAACAGCTCCCAAAGAGAATATCACACTGGGTGCTTTGCTTGGCCAAGTGATCTTACAATGCCAGCATTGAAGCAAACAGTCATTACTAGCTTTAATTTAAAGTATGCATTTAACACATTTAAAGAAACAGTAAAAATAAAGCACCATTTGCACTCTCAAATGCAAAGGTCAGCATGCCACACAATTGATCATTTCTTCCTGAAAAATCCCCACAAGGTGTGTCACAATAAACTCTACAGAATATCAATACAGCAACGAGCCCAGACTGGTGGAAATAATTCATGTCTATCACATTGAATAAAATTGATTTGGGTATTTTTAATGTATTTGCTCCAGTAAAAGTGGGTGGCTGTATTAGAAGGTCCTGTGGCTTCCCAGCACACAATTACCTGGAAAGCCAGTGGAGGTGTTGGCTCATTGCCTTATCCATCTGCTGTGTGGCCACCCTCCACTGTTTTAATTTCACTTCATATGTTATTTTTTTCTACTTTCCAGTAAACACAGTGTAACTAGAAAATAAAAAGCTTGCACATTTTTTTTTTTTCTTTGTCTTACACTACTTGATTAGCAAAGGTTTCCCATGGTCCAGCAGGCCCACGTGCTATTGCGTAAAGTCAAACCAGGAAAAACAAAGAAAAAATGTAGATGAGTGCTTATTCAATTAGCCTCCCTCAAATGACTGGAGATCATCTTTTAAATCAGGCTTATGCACATTAGCTATTACTTTTTAAGACAGAGCTATGAATACAGGCAGTTGTGGAAGGAATTGTGCACATACACACGCATATCACATCATTATTGTCGCTATCTTACACTCTCGTCCGCGCTCTCGAATCACTAACTCGTCTGACCGCTTGTCTGAGATCAGGGCCGACATTGAGCATCATACCGTATCAAATAATCAACAGAGAAAACAAAGAGAATGGAGGCTGTAACCGGACCATTTTTAACAAACGCATGACTGATTCAAGAAACGTTTAATTCAGACAAATTATGGTGAGATTGCCCATGACTTTATAAACTGCAGTATGATGATCCTGCTTTTAATCTCTGATGCTGCGATCATTTCATTTTTCTAATGAGCACAAATGTTTGTGTCAGAATTCTAATTAGACGATTATCATTATCTCTGCTGATCGATCTATCATCTTTTTTAAAGGCCGTTTCTTCTTACGAACACTTAAAAGTCTGCAAACACATCTAAAGTACAAGACTACCTAAGTTCACAATGTCTAGTAAACCTGTGAAAACACTGTTTACAGCAAACTAAAAAAAGTAACTAAACTTTAAAAAAAGTTAATCAGACTTTAATCAATTTTTAATATCCAGTATAGTCAATAGATGAAAATAGACAGAAACACATTACTTTTGAGATGACATATTACACCAAATTACATGGATGGAAATTGCTTGCACATAAAGGCATAAATTACAGCGTATTTTATAATGTACAGACATCAGCAGATTAATGGGTGTACATGAAGAGCTCACAAGTTCTAAATTTGTCTAAATTTAGGTGTCACACACCAGACTCCCTGTGAATCAATGTTACTATAACAGTATTGCTTCCTGCAGCTGCCAGCTACACATTAAAAACCATTTAGATGTTTTTCATGAGCTACTATGAACATCAAACCCTTCTCTTCACCCCAATAAACATATCCCTCATGCATAAAACTAGCATGTTTCATTATACCACGTAGTCAAACATCTGGAGCTGATGTATTCAAAGTATTGTGTGAAAGCCTGATCTTTAACCATAATTACACACCTTCAGTACAGTTTAGAAATCAACAGTGTGTGCAAACAGAGTTTAAGCACTTTTTAAGCCTATTTATGCTATGTGTTACACAACAGAAGCAGTGTCACATCACTTCCGATCTGCTTGTGCGTGCAGTGTGAAACCAGTCCGAGCTGCACTGAATTGGCCATTGTAACCAGCTTTGAAATGTGCGATCCAGACCTTCTGCCTCAGAATGATCTCTCCTCAAATGCCTCTGTGAATGTTAATCACAACACATTAATGAATTCTAATGGGCCAGAGGTGTCATTTGGGCGTTCAATTACCCCAGAGCGTCTCTAATTAAGGCCTATTAAAATAGCCATGTTCCCAGAACTTTAATGAAAAATGTGACATATGTATCACATAATGAAACACAAAGGTGAAGGGAACAGAAAGAGGACTCAAAACAAGACGTGTCAAAACGTTGATGCCAAGCCTGTGATTGTGTAAACTTAAATCAGAGCTTTAAAATCAGTCTGGCGTAAAATAACAGCCACATTACAAGTCACAACCACGGGCCTAATTCTAAACAGCTGATTGGCATTATACAATTCGTCTCTGGCAAGGTCAATTTGTGTGTCATTTCCCAAAAAACAGCAGGTCCTTTGATCTCACACACTTTGTTTAGTTATGCTCAATTACCTCCTATTCATGCATTTTAAAAAGTAACAAACAGACAGTCTATGAACGGGTATAAAAGGAAAACGGGTACAGATTTTTGTGTGTGTTTATTTTCATGGACACTGTGGTGGCTGGAATCACCGGTTTCGGAATGTTTATGCTGAGGCGGACACACAACCTGCTATTTCCCACAATGCCTCCCTCCCAATAATGATAGTGGTGTGCTACTGAGAGTGACAACTCAATAACAGACCCACAGAGAACAACTCTGAGCTAAACCACTCTCACAGAACACAGTCTGAAGATTTACCTCATAATCTGACGGTATATGTCTCTAGAGTTACAGTTACTTCTATTTTTACGTTAAGCATATTAAGAATTAATATGATGATAATAATAATACAGATAATGATAATGAATTACATACCGTATGCATATTTAATTTACATATATATATACACACACCCCCACATATGTGTGTGTGTGTGTGTGTGTGTATACAGAGAAAAGAGAGTGAGTAAATTAAAGAGTTTCAGTAAAGGAAGTGTGAATACAACCAGCTGCTTTCTCCAGTTCTATTGGGTCTATCTCTGGGAATACTGGGTGTGTTAATATTTTGCAATATTACTCCTTTCAGAACAGATGTTTTGAAGTCAGGATCCCATAAAAAAAGACCACTAAAACATGCTTTTGGTGCTTCCCTGTAATCTGTCCAGTTCAAACAAACCCATTGAACTTCTTCCAGAGCAGTTGGATGGGAATGGCAGGGCAGAAATAATTGTACACTGTAGGTATAGCTAGGAATACCAGCTGACCACCTGTGGAGAAACAGGGCAAACTGATCTGATGGTTCATTAATGAAATTAGTTCACCCAAAAACTTGTCGTTATTTAGTCACCCTCATGTCTCAAGGATCTTCACACAGAACTTTTCTATAAAACGACCGCTCAAGGTTTGTTACGAAATGAGATTTCAAAGCATTGGCAGAATGTAATGAATATAAACTGACATGATGCTCTGTTTCTCACATAAAGCTGTCGAATGACTTCAGCTCTTTAAATACAGCATACACAGTCATATGGACTACTTTAAACATCATTGTATGGAAAAAGAGCCATATTGTTTTTCACTAACTAAACTGTTAAAATTATTCACTTTTTGTGCCCTATGGAAAAAATAGCAAATGCTTTAAGGGTGAGGAAACATATAGAATTGCCATTTTTGGAAATTTAAAATGTAGCCAGTTAACATAACTGATAACATTAGACTAAATAAATATTACACCCTGACATATCCAGATTTGATGTATTAGGCACAGTAAATAGTTAGCGTTACCCTAAATGTCAGCTTATTTGCATTAAAGAGAAAAAAAATGTACCTTGTATGAATGTACCGCACTAGTTTGGGTGTGGCTCATCTGCAAAGGCATTCAAGTCATATAGCCATTTCTCAAATATCCAACCCAAACATTTTTGTTTTACATAAATGGAGTTCAAAGGACACGTGTGTGTGTTCTCACAGCTCCTTTTTTCTGACCAATGAAAAACAGCACTGCTAGTCTGATTTCCTAAGCTCGAGGGTCCCCACAGACAGTCAGACCTCAAGCGTAGGTTGCCAAGGGAGACAGAGACAAACTCAGAAAGAAGACCAGATATTATGCCGACAGCTGGAGGAGGTTTAACTTCCATCCAACAGGTGCAGTAGAGCTGATGTTCAAAACAACCTTTTGCACATCTGCGGTATAGCTTGATTAAGATTCCTGGACAGGATGCCAAAAGTCTCTCATCATTTACTCATCCTTATGCCATGAAATACACAAGAAGACATTTTGCTGACCATAAAGCAGAAAGACAGAAGAAAAGCTCAGAAATAAAAATACAGAAAAACACTATTAAATCCATGCACACAATGCTACATCTTAAGTATTTTAAAGCCATGCAGTGGGTTTAAGCCAAGTTTCACTTAATTTCTATTAACATTCCAAAGAACATTTTATGCAGCATATTTCTGTGATGGGCTGTCCAACTGTCCTGGGTGTTTCCCTGCCCATGGCCCTAGATATGCTAGGATCGTCTCCGGCAACCCAACACTGTATAAGCAATACAGAATATGGATAGATGGATGGATGCAGTATATTGGAATTTATGAGGCATGAGTCGTATAACAAGTTTAAGATGTTTGTCTTTTTCAGAGCTTGATCACAGGGCCCATTTATGAAAACAGGCCAGTGTGAAGAGACAAAAAGTAAAGCTGCAGCCCAAATATTAAAGTGTATGAGTAATGTCTGCCAATTGACTGAAATTTGCAAACACAAAATGCTTTTCTGAATTTGTGAGAAAGCAGAAAAACGATCCATAACCTTAAGTAGCACTACTTCCTCGTGAAACTGCTCTCTCGCAGGCTTCCAGTTCATTTTGCAGGATCTGTGCCATCTGTGTGTGTGTGTGTGAGAGTTTACAACCATTAATTGAGTGGGATACATAGCATTTATACTGGGTTTGTGTTTGTTACACTGTCCACTGCAACCTAAGCATTTTTACACTTGATTATCACTTAATACAGCAAACTCACACACAACAAACAATGAGGATGTAAAGTAAAACTACAGATGAAGTCAAATTTCTCAATAGATTTGAAATAATACAAGCAGTATTATTTCACCTATTATTTCATAATACAATACAGAGTTATTTCACGTTTTCTGTCCACCTGTCCTCAGATCTGTCCATTAATTGTGCAGGTCTCCCAAGACATGATATAATGGCTTTTGGACAGCCTCTGTGTAGTTTTTCTTTACAACCACCAGTAAATAGCTGCTTATTTTACCTACAGGTTTGCCTGAAGAAACAGTCACAACAGGCCAGTTAAAAAAA
>JAZGTI010006259.1:0-23763 GCA_036877585.1 Botia kubotai | reverse complement strand
TCCCACCTGAGCTGTGGATTTCTGCAGCTCCTCCAGAGTGACCATGGGCCTCTTGGCTGCTTCTCTGACCAGTGCTCTCCTTGCTCAGTCTGTCATTTAAGGTGGACGGCCATGTCTTGGTAGGTTTGCAGTTGTGGCATACTTGTTCCATTTTTGGATGATGGATTGAGCAGTGCTCCTTGAGATGTTCAAAGTTTGTGATATTTTTTTATAACCTAACCCTCCTTTAACTTCTCCACAACTTTATTCCTGACCTGTCTAGTGAGTTCCTTGGTCTTCATGATGCTGTTTGTTCACTAGTGTTCTCTAACAAACCACTGAGGCCTTCACAGAACATGTGTATTTATACTGAGACTAAATTACACACAGGTGGACTCTATTAACTAATTAGGTGACTTCTGAAGGCAATTGATTGCACTGGATTTTATTTAGGGGTATCAGAGTACAGGGGGCTGAATACAAATGCATAAAAATTACAAATGCAATTTTGAAAACTGTATATCATTTTCGTTCCACAATTACAATCACAATTATGTGCTACTTTGTGTTGGTCTATCACATAAAATCTCAATAAAATACATTTACGTTTGTGGTTGTAAGGTGACAAAATGTAAAAAAATTCAAGGGGTATGACTACTTTTGCAAGGCACTGTAAAGTGCCTATATTAACTGAATTACAATGAGCTTCACATGATCAATGTCATTGTGTATTGATTTTGGGCATCCTAAAGGTGTTCCATAAAGTCTTGTGCTTGTATATAGGCTGTAATACACTGCGGCCCAGGCAGCATCAGGATGGATTCACACTATGAATCATATAATTATGAATAATATAAATTAGCCATGGTTTAATCATAGTGTACGTAGAAAAACTGTGGTTATACAAATGTAAACCAATACGCCAAAAAAACATAGTTACTACATTCAATACATTTATTAGTGTACATGGCTGTTTACACCAGTACATAGCACTGACCATTATGACCAAAGTGTCCTATGCATCTTAATACCAGGCGCAAATGTGGCCTAAGTGGCACAATGTGACAAAAATAAGTCAACTTTATTTTAATTAGCAAAGTTGTCTACACAGCAAATGATGTGATGTAGAGAACAAACGTCTGCAGATGGACAAGCACTTTGTCTATATAAAAAAAAAGATAAAAACATTATGTAAAAAATTTAATTCAATAAGCAACTTTCAAAAATAATGTAACAATATTGTGCTACTAACATTGCTCAAAGATGTACTCTAACCCTAACTCAAAGACTTCTGGTGCTCTCTGTTCTAAATAAATAAAGACTAAACAATCAGATTTTTCTGCTCTGCAAAGTGACAAGATGATTATCGCTAATAATCAATGGGAATGTCATAATTTGCAGTAATATTTGTGTCATGCTTTGTTCTTTATGTATCTCATATTTTTGCATGGAAAAGTAAAGGGTCTCATAGGCAGGCTTTCAACAGATCAAGTTCCTCCATTCCGATGCCTGCATTGGGAGGACAGATAATAACTTGAGACTGTGCACCAAAAGAAGATGTCTGCAATAGGGAGTCCAGATTGTGATGAATGACACCAACTCTAGTCAGAGTGGTGCGGGAGTTTGGTGGGAGTAGATGAGTATTTTTAAAGCGATGATTAAGGGATGAAGATGAGAGGTAGCATTTTTCACAGTCTCAGTATTGTCTACGAGGCTACGTGTCGGAGAAAGGGATGATTTGTCTTCACAGGGAGTTGACAATTGGAACAATGCAGGACCTCATGTGGCTTGTCATAGTAATTAAGAAACATGAACTTGGCTCATGACAGTCTTGGCGGCGGTTGCCTGGTTTTGTGGAGTTTAGTTGATGCT
Source organism: Botia kubotai (assembly GCA_036877585.1). Taxonomy (NCBI): domain Eukaryota; kingdom Metazoa; phylum Chordata; class Actinopteri; order Cypriniformes; family Botiidae; genus Botia; species Botia kubotai. The sequence goes on along the minus strand of JAZGTI010006259.1, from coordinate 21,912 downwards.
TTAGGTCCAATAAGTGCAAGTATAATGTGCTTTATAATCAACGCAATACTGTCTAAACATGTTGTACTAGGCACCTTAAAAGAAAGACGATTGGATATTTTTGCAGTTGTTTTTATACCAGAGAGTATTTAAAGAATTCACAAGCCATATAACGCTTACTTTATCATATTAACATGCATCAGTAATAAATTTCTTGGATAGAAGATTGGTGGTGAGGCTCTGCACTATTACAGAAGTTGAATGCCTCACCAAGACATCTTTTACACCTAATAAAATCAGGTTGCATGTTATATGGCCAATATGTAAGAAATAATTACCTCCACTATAAATTAATAGACTCCTGGGGTGCTAATGTGACCACACGATGAGAACCTTGGGTATGCATTAATTTTCACTAATTCAACTGTACAGAGTCAATTATTCCACTGATATTATGGGAATCACATGTAAATTTTTTCTGTTCCTGATTCTCCTAGAACTACTTCCTTTCACTACAAGTTAGCTATTTTGGTTACGCTCTATAAATGCTGGGTGGTTTTCAATGCATGGTTGGGTAAAATGTGGACTGTTGGGTTATAAATTAACCATTGCTGGGTTGTTATTACCCAACAATAGGTTAAAACGACCCAGCATTATGGGTTACAACAACACAGCATATGTAAATTTGTAACCCAACAATGTGTTCCGTCCACATTTACCCAACCATGGATTAAAACAACCCAGCATTTTTTTATAAACATATTAAAACAGTCCAAGCCGTCATCAGATGTGAAAGTTTCATGTTGAAAGTTCCATATCAAGCTTTTAAGGTCAATCTGTTTAAGACTTCCACATCATCAGCAGGCAATCAGATTAGCATATCATTAACATTTCTAGAAATGTGAAGGATATTACCTAAGAAAAACAGGCAATATTCAATTGCCGGCATATTCAAGCAATTTTTAAAAACACAGCATTACTCGCTTTACAGAATGGGCACAGACATCATCTAACATCCAGGTGAAAGTTTTTGTGAAAATAGTGTGTGTTTAAGTTAGCATCTGTGGGCTGACAGTGTTCTGTGGATATGGTGCTTTAACAATGCCTGGGGCATTTTCACTGGCTGTAGTGTTGGTGTTGGACTGCAACCATGTATTGTGTCTTTTGTCTTATTCTCAGCCAATGGAGATTTTCCTCCGGTAGCTCCCACAAGCCCTACACAAGTGTTGTTCGCACCAAACAATGAAAACATCAAGACCACAACACCACTTTATGGAGGGCCTGGAGCATTTTCTCTCCAACCCACGTTGACGGAATGTGAGTTTTATCAACTTTTTTCATGTGCTTTATTTTGAACTGTTTCTACTTTTTATATTGCTTTTATATTGCTTATATTATATCTTTGTGAATTGCACCAAAGGAATGAGTGTTTTTTATCAATGGTTATTTGGTCATGCAAATTGAAATAACACTTCTACCCCCACTCTTAAGTAGACTAAATACATATTTTAGTGACATGGACGCCATATACAAAAAAAAAGAAAACTTCCAATTCCAATTTACGATACCGCCCATGTATTAAAAAGAAACTGGAATTTATGTTTTCACAGAGTTATGTACTCCAAACACCAGAGCACCTAATTTAAAGTCCAGACCACATAATTCTTTCTGAGCACACTGAAATTGTTGAAATGCTTGAGTACACCAAATATGTTGGACTTCTAATGGATATAGAAGTCGAATGCTTATGAACAGAGGCTAAAATACAGTTACTCTGTGTGTGTGTCACACCAAGAGAAAGTGCACAGCAGAAAAATGAAAGTGTGCCATCTACTGGAGGATACCTGCAACATTTTCTTAAAATCAAATGTGGAAAGGCCAATTACAACATCTGCACTAAAACACTGGTTTCTAATTCTCAATTCTGGGTATCCACAGCACTGCAAATTTTGGATGTTTCTGTTACCTGACACATAAAAGTCAGTTTGTGGAGCTCTCTGCTATTGATTTAATAAGTAATGCATCCACACATCCATGTGCAGTGCTGTGGGTCCCCATGGCCGAAACGGAGACAAACTAATTGGAAAACACACCTTCTCTCTGTTTACCACATCCAGAGTAGAATGTTTTTTTACCTTTATGCTTCCAGAATTGCTAAAATACTTCATAATAATAAGATCATGTTTTGAAAAGGCACAGCCCTGCTGAAACGACCAGCATAGCTCATATTTTGGATGCTAATCCTCAACATGGGATACCAGGAAAGGAACCTGCCCCACCAACCAGACCACCACAGATAAGATTAAATTAATGATGGTCTAAATGTTTTTCAACATGGAAATTTGTTAGGAAATAACAAATGACCCCTCTTAAATGACCTTTGAAAATGTCCAACCAAATGCCATCATCATTGAGAAGGTTTATCTGTTTACCCGTGGATGACATAAGCAGGTGTCTCTCTTCGGATTGAGTACATGGAAGTGAAGTCATTTGTCACTGTGGCACACTCAAGTGTTTGTAAAATGACTCCCACGCCATTTCAGTCTTAATAAATCTGAATGAGCAGCTAATCTACTATTCATCAGGACTCATTAGCAAAGTCTCACTCATACAATGTCCTCTATGGTGTAATCCAACTTTAGCAGCATGCACAATTTAACCACATCATCCATCTCCTATAGCTCAACTGGTATCAACTGGAGTGTGCCCCTAGCAACACCAAGGTCATGGTTTTAATAGGTTTGGTTTTTACAGGAAACACCCATGCTGATAATATGTATACCTTGAGTCACCCTAAGCTTCTTTAGCTAGAAGTGTCTCCCAAATTAATTAACTCTACTAATTAAACTTTCCAAAGAGAGAATTAATTTTTATTGCTCATTTTGGCGTTCATGGCTGATATGCAATTGCCTTCTTAAAGCTAATAAGATGATTTTGGACTAAAAGATTACTGTGCTTGTATCAAGGTTCCAAATAGTTTAAACATTACATTCATATTATTCAGGTTATTATCATATTCAGCCACATCTCAACAGAAAGAAACTGCTTTCTTCTGCAGAGCGCAAAAGGAGACGTCACACAGAATGTCAACGCTCCTCTATTTCTTACAAAGAAAAAATACAGCACTATAAAAGTGGTCCATATGGCTACTACAAAGTTCTCTACAAAGTTTTGTAAGGTCATATGATAGTTTTGTCTAGCAAATTGCATATTAACCATATATCCGAATCTCTACCATAGCTCTGACATTGCTTTTATGCTTTTTCAATATGCACATTCTGATAAGTTAGATAAGAGTTTTAGCATTACTGCATGGCATGCAACCTAGTGTGACCTTCCTAACACACTATATTTGAGTACATGTATATTTGAAAGTTTATAAAATAATGTTAATTTTATGACAGAAGATTTTAAATATAGTTATATGGATCATGTTAATTATTATTATTGTTATTACTATTATTATTATTGGTTTGTGTTCTCCAGGTTTCAAATAAAAGTAATCAAAATCATCAAAAATAGCACCTATAAGCACCTTTTCAAATTGTTATTTAATACAGACACCATTATTAGAATATAACCATTGATTTTTCAGATAAAATTATTGTATTGATATATTGTAACATATACTGCCACTGTGATATAAAGGTACTCATACCAAGATACTGTAATATAACATTATTTATACTGTGATTTTGGTCAAGCCCACCCACACCGAGCTTCAGCAAAATTTCACCTGACGTGTCATTTCTGTGCTGTTCCAAAGACAATTAGTAATTAAACACAAAAGATACCAGACATTCATATATCCGAACACATATTCCAGTAAAGCTTTCTGGGTGTCTGTTTCTGAATGTTGTTTTTTTTAACTGAGGAGGAAATCAAATTGTAAATTAATTTTCCCATGATTCAATCATGGCTAATTGAAATAGCTTCGAGAAATGGTTTTGATATTTTGATAAATTCTGCAATTGGCATTTTTTCAATACCAATACTTACCAACTGGCTGCCTCCAATGTTACCCCCTGCTTCTCCATCCACCTCTATCGATTTCTCCCTTTGCCATCATGGCACCTCATTTTGGCTAGTAAAGCCCAGTCGAATGGGGGAGTTTGCCTTATGCTGACTCAAAGCTTCAGTGCTATGGAGAGAGGGAGCATGTTCTTCTGTCAGATCAGCTCCCTCGGCCTTTGTCTCCCTGATTACTTCCTCCGACTTTGTCTGGGTGATTGCTTCCTCTGATGAGAAAAAAGAGACGGACCGCTAACCTCATGATGGACCGAGTTCCGCCGCTCAGCTTCCGATGAGTCAGCCATTTCTACCAATCAAACCTTCGAGAACTCTAATAAAAGGAAGTTGTATAAGACCATAATTGGTGATATTTGTCTGCCCCACAGAATCTCTCTTACAACTTGAACCTTTTCGAGTTCACTTCAGATCTAATTACAGATCTCCGTAGGTTATATTCCAACCACTGATGAAAAACTCTATTTGGATGTTGGTTTATTTGTCCTACAAATTCTGAATGGGAGAAAGGCTGAATTATCAAATATAGCACAACTTGTCTATAACACCTTATTTATCCCTTAGAATCCTTTAAGACTTTTTAAATGAAAGGTGAGCGTACAGTATGTCTCATCTGTGAATACTGTCAGTATTAGTGAACTCAGCCAGGGAATATCTGCGTTTAATATTTATCAATGAATGAACTCTTCATGTTGTGCTTTTTATTATTTAAAAATGCATGAATGAGCTTCCACAGGTTTTGAGAGTTTCTGTTGCATTCATGTCCCTGTTTTATGAGAAAATCATAAACTGACTGTAAGTTTTGAATGGCTCTAACAGCCAGACACCTCGAATAACATCTCTTTTCCCATCCAATAAAGAGCACAGACTTCATTCTTCCAGACTCAATGCCAATGCAGTAATGTTCATACTTTCACTGAATAAGAAGAGGGCTTATCTTATGAAGGTAAAAATAATTGATCCTACAGTTGATGCTTCTGTGTGTGTTTGTGCATACAGCTGTCAAGTGGATCTTCCACACCTGTGGAGCCACAGGACAAGATGGTCCCACACCAACTCAGTGCAGTAACTCCTATCGCAACACCAATGTCAATGTCACAGTGGGCACTAAGGGACCATTCAAGGGTATCCAAATGTGGCGCGTCCCAGAGACAAGGAAATACAGGTGAACACACCAACATACTCTCTCACAAAACGTTCTGGCCTCCACAAACCAAAATATCCACCTGTATGCTCCTTTGAGAGTTAAGCAGTAACTTTGTTGACCATTAAATAGAAAAACATTCTACACTGGCACAATTGCAGCCTGTTATCAGGCTTGGTCAGGTCATTCAGGTAATTGTTGTGGAGCAAGAGGAATGAAAAAACACATTTCCAAAGTCATCAGCTGAATCACTGAGGTAGTAAGCAGACTGATAATGACATTCACTTAGCAAAGTCAGTAGAGACAACAGAGCAGAAAATCTGCTACAAAAACAGATTAAAGTATCTGTTAAATAACTACGTACTTATCTGGGTTCAGGATCACGGCTTATGGAGCAGCTGGTGGGCGCAGCGTCCTGGCTGTTCACAAGTCACATGGGGTCTACATCACTGGAGATTTCCTGTTACAGAAGGATGAACTGCTGTATATTCTAGTCGGACAGGAAGGAGAGGACGCCTGCCCTAATGTGTGTGAACCATTGTGAAACTGTCAATACTTCTCTGTGATGTTTCTTTAATTAAATTGAAATAGCATGACTAGTGAATTTCTGTCATTACACTCACAAAAACTATGTTTAAGGACATAAAAAACAGACAAACTCAATATTTTGCTGGAATAATTTTTTTCTAGATGGTGCCAACTATGGACCGAATCTGCAGAGAACAGCAAGGACCCTCCATCAACAAGACCCAGCTCAGGGGAGGGGGCGGCGGAGGAGGAGGGGCAACCTACGTTTTCAAGGTGCTGTGTTCCCGAATCACCATATTTTGTTCCTGAAAGCAACATTCCGGTAAAATAAGTCAAATTACAGTCTTTCTCTAATCTTAAACCAGTTACCAAAAACACCCCCCCCCCAAATTTAAAGCAAAAAGCCGTGACCCAGTCCCAATGCATAACTAACATTACCATACCATTGACATAACATGAACAATAAAATTTGATTGGTTGATAGGAGTGTTGTTTTAGGACAAACAAGGGCTGCATGGTCATAAAATATAACCAAACCTGCCACTCTTATTGATGTACACCTACACTACAAAATTGCAATTTTAATTTAAAGAATTATCAATCTCAGATTTATGGCAAGAAGTATTTTGGTGAGTCACAGCAGCTCATGTCTGGGGTAATGGCTGAGCTTATCAAAGAATGAAATACTACAATAGTCTCCTACGCAGACATGGTAATTTCAGAGAGGCAGGTCCAGTTGTGTCTTTAAAAATCAAGTTCACTTGTATCCAATTGTATTTTCACTTGTTTTCAAACTACATTTATAACATTTACATTTATGCATTTGGCAGACACTTTTATCCAAAGCGACTTACAGTTCATTGAAGTTATACAAGTTATACATTTTTGTCAATGCATATGCTCCCTGGAAATCTAACTTTTGCTTTGCTAGCGCAATGCTCTACCAACTGAGCTACAGGAACACTAACATGGGTTTTCCACACTTTAAAAATGTAACTTTTGTAACTTTAGGAAAATGTTACAAAATGTAACTTTAAAAGTTTCTGCCCCTCAAATAAACTAAAAACCACCTATGCTAAAAACTAATTTCTACTGTTTTCAGGTGGAAAATGGAGTCCATATCCCTTTACTCATTGCTGCAGGAGGTGGTGGTCGTGGCTACAGTAGCCAATCAGAAAACCCAGAAGAAGTGATGGACAAAGATCCCAGCATTCCTGGCCGCAATGGAAGATCAGGAGCAGCAGGTATCCTTACACATCTCAACACAGACCTACCGTATGTGTATATCTAGTCCAGAAATGGATATGGTCTTTGATATAAATACTCTTCACATCTTCTAGGGCACCCCCCTTGAAATAGACTAAGTCTGAAAATTAGTCTAAAAGTGTGTTGTGTGGTGCGTGTTTGCATTTTTATATATGTGCACCCATTCATGTTCACATGATTATTATTTCAGAAAAAGTAATGCACATGTCAGCTTTTTATTTGCTAACTGATGGAAACCTGACAACAGTATTGTAATAATATGGCCTGTTTTTGAGTGTGTGTATGAGTTGTGGGTGTCCTGGTTGTCTCCCACTGAGCGCTCAGCGTGGGTTCTATCAACAGCGCTATTTTTAAAGGAAAGCTCCCCCATTGTGAATGATTTTCTGCTTCTGTGTCCAGCCCAAAAGCCAAGCACAAAAACCTTCATGTCTGTATCTATATCTATTCAACCTGTTTTCCATAGTTTCCATCCTGGCCAATGTAAAATAAAGGCTGCAGTTTGCATGACCCACTTGTAGAAGTTTTGATGTGCATTTAATGTACTCTCCGTTCTGCTTCATTTGCCCATCTATGCCCCGACACATTGGTAGTCAGTGACAGTATTTATCTGACTCTGTTGTCTCTTTGCCTTAAATAAATGCAGCTGTCCAAACATTCCACATCAGAGAAATATTCTTGGATGTTTTTTCACTTCAATATTTCAGACTATTTTTCATTAGTGCAAGAGTCACATATTCATGAGCACATCACAACTTCTCGTCCCTTCAGGGATCCATAAGACAAATTATGTTTTACACACACTCATGTCTATATTTCACTTTACCAAAGGCTAAGTTTTGTATTTTGCCTGTCTGCCTGTCCATCTGCCAGTTACTTTTCCTTTCCCTCAGACAGCTCTGTGTTTGAGTTCATTCCTAAAAGTATTTTGTAACAAAACTTGAATGACTTGATTAGACATATTTTAAAAGCAAAGCATGTGCTGCTAAGAGACCATTCGAGAGTTAGCAAAAAGAGATTTGATGTTATATGATAGACTTGATGAAATAATTTACCACATTTTTTGTTTGAGCTTTGTCATGCTAAGCAACAGCATTGAATGGACAGAGGTTATTTATAGGTTCACATTCTTAGCAGTCAATTCACTCTTAGGGTTTTTGCAAATCCAATTTTATCTCAGTTGGACTGAAAAACAAAGCAGCTGAATATTTGTGCATCAAAAACAGAATCTGGACATCCATCGTCAAACAAGTGCAGTATGGACAGGTCAGTTTATTGTAAAAAAAGCCCTGTAGCTTTGTCATGTTGCGATGTGCTAGACAGCTTTCCATTGTCATGACAATCAGCACACCTTTTGCTTTTTGTTTATAGTATATGTTTAATTATAATACTAATTTATTCATGGTTATGAATAAGGAGAACTTATTTATGGTCAATTTGGAACCAATCCAAGGTCTAGATCAGGACTGTGGTCTACATAGTGTGACCTTTATAGGTTTAAAATGCTTGTAAAAATACTCAGACCTGTTGTGAAGTTTAATTAGCCATGTAAATAAATTTAAACAAAATGCATAAAGTGTCTTTGCTTAGGAGATTTTTATGAATTGTGTGGCTCTGTATGTTTCAGGGGGCGGTGGAGGCTGGAATGACACTACTCCTATTCCTCAAGGTGGTAGACCTCTCGTGCTGGGAGGTCAGGGTGGAGAGCCCTGTCAACTCATGGGCTGGAAAACTCGAGGGGGGTTTGGTGGAGGTGGAGGAGCCTGTACAGCTGGTGGAGGAGGTGGAGGCTACAGAGGTTAAACCACATACTTGCCTTTTGTTAAATTGTTTCAGGATGCATTTAGCTGCATCTTCAAGATTGGAAAAATTGCTCTGTGATTATTCTATTAAGTCTAGTTACACTTGTTTTGTTTTCTCCATGGCTGTAGGGGGCAGTGCATCGCAGGATAATGATCCAAGAAAAGACGGAGATGATGGAACATCTTTCATAAGCCTGGATGGGGAGATGTATCTGGAGCCACTCAAAGGTAAAATCACAAGTCTTGTATGTGGACATACTTGCATAGTGTAATATCCATACTGTAATGTGCAACATTACAATCAGTGTGTGCGATATCGTAGTGCATTAAAATATTGGGCCAGGGGTGCATTTATTTTTGGTGCATTTGTAGTAAGTATATAACAATTTATGTCTTTTTGGGCTATTATTACCCACATCCCACAAGTCTGATTTGCATAGTCTCCCAACCTGGCCAAGCTGGTATTGAGGTGGTTTAGCTGATCAGCTAGCTAGTATATATCTGACAAATAGGTCACTTTCATTAGTTCATTAGTTACAGACTGAACAACTGACAAATTCTGCAACTGTCTGCCTACAAACCCAAATGTATACTTTCCCAACACCATTTTAGAGCTAAGTGTGTGAATTGGAATGCAGTCTTTGAACAAGACGAGGAGATCCTTCCAAATATTAACTTTAGGATTTATATTATAATTATTAAAGAATATTCTAATAATTATTAAAAAAGCAGTACTAACCTTCTGAATGTTGTTAGCCTTATTGTGGTGGATCTCTATGGTCTGCTATAGTTTGTTTCCAAATTTGAGGTGTCTCATATTCTGTAGGGTTTTGAGTCTTGCTTGGTTAGCCTTGTTTTCAGATGGTTCCAGGGGGACTGCAAGTCACTCTAAAGAAAACATCTATATTTTATGCAGAATTGGGTGATCTAGAAGTTTTCTTCTTTGCTAAACACTTACAAAGGGGTCTTCTGCTTCAGTTTTCAACTACAGGGTCATTATTTAACAAACCTTTTTATCCTTAAGTGGCCTACGTGGCTTGCTCAGGGACAAAATGGTGAGACTTCACAACTCAGGTCTTGCATTGATCAGACACTCATCTACTGATTATGAGCCCAAACCATCCCATATGTATGCACTGTTGTTTCCAGGCATGGAGGGCGACGGTGAGGTTATTATCAACCCAGTACAGAACTGCAGTCACTGTGAATCAGGAGATTGCCATGAGACCTTTGAGGGCACAGTGTGTTACTGCGATGAAGAGCTCACTTTGGCCCCAGATGGAGTGTCCTGTATCAACTCTACTGGTCAGTTCATCGAAAAACACTTCACCACCATTAGATGAACGACTGTCTTATGAAATGGTTACATGAATGTCTTGGAAAACTGTTCCAAGACAAAGTCCTTTCCCAAGAGCGACACATCTATAAAGTCAATTCTCTTTCATTTAGAGCATTTCTGAAGGTCATTTTCCAAAAAAGATACAAAATACAATACAAAAAATGAAATGAAATGATAACAATACTCTCCACTGTTAAACAACTCTGTTAGTTAATGCCTTATTATTTCAAAATATTTAACATTTGCATATCTGTTCATATATGCAGATCCACAAAATCTACTACTAAATTACTATCTGTTCTACAATAATTCCTTTAATAATTTATTCAGAATACACCCATAAGTGAAAGATAAGTTAACAAAGCTAAAACCTTATTTAAATTTCATTTAAACATTTGGAATACACATGCATATAAATGGACACAAATCTATCAGACAAAGACTAAAAGCAACAAAAGTATTGATTTGACTTCATTAGCACTGCTGTTAAATCTCAAGCCTTACTAACACTGCTAACACTAATTGCAGTGCCAAACATATGGGTTACATATAAGATAACCCAGGATTACATTAACCGTGGATTCAAGTAATCCTTGATTAATAATTGCATGTGTGAAAGCCCAAAAGGAGTTCTATTTAATTCATGTGAGCTGTATATGTTGCTGTGTGTTTGTGTAGAGGTGTCTATGCTGCCTGCCCAGCCATCTGTGTCTCATCTGGCACTGGGTCTGTCTGTGGGGACCTCTGCACTCATCGCCGCCCTGCTGTTGGCTGTGTCTGGTGTCATGATCAGTAAGTTGAGCATGTCAAATTCTTGTCATGTACAAGGTTTCACGGTTGCTCAGAGGTTGTTTTTAAATTTTAAAAAACTAAATTAATATAGCAATATCGTTTTTGAATGTTTAAACAGATCATGGAACAGCATGTATAACTATTTTTATTTAATAGTGTACACAGTATACTTTATGTTTATGTGTTATTATGACCATGGTTCTGGACCTTATAGTGATACCTGTCATCACACACCAAAGCAAGTTTTTAATTACTGATGTCATTGTAAAAATGTCCTATTGCCATCAGCCATGGTTGATTTATTTTTCAATTAGATACAGATCTTTTAATAAAGGTAAAAAATATTACGTACACAGTTCGTGGGAGGGGTCACCCAAAAGTTAAAACCATGTCATCATTTAGTCTTCCTCATTCAAACCTCATATTAATTGGACACGATGGAGAATTTTTACAGATTGTTCTGAAAGCTGCTTTGTAATTACAATGAATGTGGACTTGATGCAGAAACCAGCAGTGAACCATTTTTATGATATTTCTATGGGGACTTTGTGTCCTTTTAGCTAATTGAATGCTATAGTACATATTCATTACAACTGCATGAAAATAGCTGACCAGCACAGTCTCTAGGAGTTCCGATATTTGGCATGATGATTGCATGAAGAATTACCACAGGTTCACACGCACATACAAACACAGAGTGCACTATCACACCTAACACATCATTTGCCTGTCTATGCTCTAGTAACAGACTCCAAGTGATAAATAGAATGGGTGTGTGATAAATGAGCTGTTAACTAGACTCTGACAAGCCTTGTTGATTTACCATTTTATGAATAAATCACACCCACTGATGTGTTTACTGCCTGGGTCAGGCCTACCAAACTTGCATGTTTATGTGACTTTGATAGTTTGTAAATATGACATTTTACATTTGTCCACATTGGTATCAACTCATTTGAAACAAAATGTCCCTATTGGGGTTTGCTAGTATTTTATAGTGTATGAAATATGTCTGCCATTCTGCTAGCCTGCTCATTTTAACAATGAAAATTCAACAATGAAAATGCCACCGTCCCCATTAAGCCAACACCTTTAGTGCCAAATGAAAAAATGTCATGCTGTGCTGATTATCGTCCAGTGTACAGGCGTAAACACACCGAGCTTCAGTCAATCCAGTTGGAGCTACAGAGTCCTGACTGTAAACTCAGCAAACTACGGGCTTCCACCATCATGACCGACTACAACCCCAATTACTGCTTTGGTGGAAAGACCGCCTCTGTCAACGATCTGAAGGAGGTGCCGCGCCGCAACATTTCTCTAACCAGGTTAGGGACCAGCGCCAGCTCTGTGTGGTTTAGTTGGTCTGAAGCAGGTCGGCTCATGGGTTTGTGGGGATTTAGGCTGGATTATAGACAAATAATTTAACCATCCAGAGAACCACTGAAATGTGGTTTCCTTTTAAAAGAAAGCACTACAAATTGGCACACAGTATGGTGTGGTAAACAAATAAAATGAAATTAAAGCTCAAAAAGAAAAATGTTAATAAACGTATACAGGAAACTGTGTATCGCTCTATGACTTAATTAATTTAAACCAAAAATAAACTATGCTGTGTCTCAATAAATATGAGGGAATATAAACTACATATATAATTATTATATTCATAATATAATATATTATAATATTAGGAATTTTTAAGTGATAAGCTGCCTATATTGTCTATGTGACGGAGAAGCCCTGATGTTGATAAGAGCATGTGATAAAATAGAGTATGTGAGCATTTATAGAGTATGTACATTTATTTGTTTTTTAGAGGTTTAGGTCATGGTGCTTTTGGTGAGGTCTATGAAGGACTCGCTGTTGGTATACCAGGGGAGCCCAGCCCTATGCAGGTGGCTGTCAAGGTAAGAACTGCATATTAATATATGAAATTTTTATCATTAAGGTAGTTTCAAGTAAAATGGCAATTTAAATGACATTTTTAAAAGAGCACTTGATCAGTGTCTAGTTATTCATAGTAAGCTTGCACAAGGAAGTTTTAGTTTATCCAGCTTTATTGCATGACTATGGGTCTCTCTATATACTATATTATATACTGTATATACTGTACTATAGGTGTACTCTATATACTATACTCTCTGAAATGATTCTGATTGGCCAGTTGTGACATTCCAAGGTATGTTTGTCACTTGTCTCAGGGTTTATTATATGCGATAACAACCTGCAAGCTGTACATTATCCCTTACATATACTTCAGAAACTACATTTAGAACTTCATTTTGTACAAACAAATCTGCCATTAGCTCACAGATGCTTGTGTTGTGATTACCTAATTAGACCCTTCCTGAGGTATGCTCCGAGCAGGACGAGCTGGACTTTCTCATGGAAGCTCTTATAATCAGGTAAAATTACAATTAACAGAAACCAAACAGGACATGATATTACATGTGCTGATGTTTGAAGACATGCTACACCTAGCTAGAGGGCCAGATCCACAGCTGTTATTTAAAGAGCTAAATCTCTGTCTTCTTCTGACAGCAAGTTTAGTCACCAGAACATTGTGCGATGTATTGGAGTGAGTCTCCAGGCACTGCCTCGTTTTATTCTGCTGGAACTGATGGCTGGAGGAGATCTCAAGAGCTTTCTGAGGGAAACCAGACCCAGACTAGTAAGTACACAAACACTCTCTTAATTCTCACACTATTTTATTTAGCATAAACTGTAAATTTGATTTAAGATTCACGTGAAGAGCACAATTTAATTTTCTTTATTGGTGTATTACCTATGGAAACAGGAAGATATAATTTTTTTGGATAATACTAGTAAATGATAAATAATGATAAATGAAGTTATATAGTTATAATTTAATTTCATAGGATCTTTCATTTAATTTCGATTGGTTTGTTTTGTTTGATGAAACATAAATTCATGGTTTCTTATTCCCAGCTTACTAAATGGATTTTCTTCTGCTTCTCAGGAGCACCCATCCAGTCTAACCATGGTGGACCTTCTCAACATAGCCAGAGACATAGCCCGTGGTTGCCAGTACTTAGAAGAAAACCAGTTCATCCACAGGTATAATTACTGACATGTCAACACATCTGTACACATTACGGTTCCATATATAAGATGTACTTTCATATAAGAGGGTCACTTTCATCTGAAGGCAGCAGAAATTCAGCACTCTATGACTGTTTGTGACTCTTGTTCCACTCTCTTCCCTGCTGTGGGAGTTCCGCTACCTCTTGACACTCTCATCTAGGATGGCATGAAAAATTAGTCCACTTAGAGCTCATTTATGCTAGATGAACAGTCTGGTCATCAATCCAGCTGTAGAGCAGGGACACTGAGACATGTACCCATCTGTGGTTTAATTTGAAAGATCCTCACACAGCTGAGTTATTTCCAGGACTTAATGTTCAGCTTCAGTTTTTGGTCAAAACACAAAAGTTCTGTAAGGTCACTTTGTTAATGCGACAAAAAATGGGATTTTAACCTGGTCTATGTTGCTGATTAATCTGATTAATCTAATAAAACAACTAAAACGACCAGCCACACTTTGTACATGATGTTTAAGGACAGATCCTAAATCTGTTTAGCTCTCTAATTAGCTTTGTAAGCTCTGTTCCAGTGAGTAAGTGAGCTGCCTAATTAATGCATTTTATATTTATACTAAATATTTATAATCAACCTTTCTTTTGCCTCATCTCTTCATCCAGTGACTGATTTTTAGAGCTACTCAAATTGCCATAACAACATAAAATTAACATTGCTGTAACATGAAATTAATGTTTCTGTAACTATAATAAAGAAAATGCAAATGTAAAAATAGGGTACAAATGCAATATGATAAAATGTTAATGTACCAAATAAACTAAATGTTGTTCAGTTACTTCAAATATATTTGAGTCACATTGATAATGTTCAACAACAAAAACAGGCAGACAATTTTATTCTTGTTTTTTGTCTTGACAGGGATATTGCAGCCAGGAATTGTCTTCTGACCTGCAAAGGTTCAGGGAGGGTGGCTAAGATTGGGGACTTTGGGATGGCCAGAGACATCTACAGGTATGGAAGGCAGCTTACTGCAAGCTAAGGAATATGATATTGTATATGATATTAAAGACACATTGCCTCATAATTCACTTTAGAATTCTCCTGCCAGACAGCAGAAAAAAATTATACTTATTTTTATAATTAATATTCAAGCACCAACTCACAGAAATTAGAGATGACAGACTCGTATTAGAAAACATGACACTTCTGATTTGAATCTATCTTTATATTAAAATTGCCATAAAACGGATAGAGCCGATGTGGCTGTGTTTTTCCTTTACAACATTTTAGGTTGGAAAAGATGAAGGCGTATCTTTTTCTGAAACCCAATTGCAAGCTTTAATTATCAATATATTTCTTATTTTAAAGCAAATGTAGAGCGAACTAATTTAATAAGCATCCAGCTAATTCAATGAGTACATATTAATTTCTATATTATCTACAGTGCGTTTCACCTTTGGTCAATAGTTCTTTCATGAATAAATCTATGACAATGTTTTGTACAGCATATTACCATGCCACTCCTAAAGTATATACTTTAGACAATATATAAACATTGTGTACAGGAGATTCACAACTCAGTTCCTAGGCAACCCCCAGATGTCTCTCTAATCAAACACACCTGATTAATTCATTATTCTGCCAGAAGACTACTTCAAGATCAACATTAAAGTCATGTTTGCTTGTACAGTGCTTTTCATAATACATATTGTTTCACAGCAGCTGGACTATTTACACTCATACACTTCATGTGTTTTTAAAGATCAAATAACCAATTTTTGTTAAAATTGTTCTATTAACATTTGGATACATAAATATGTCTCAGCAAAATGGGTTTAGATTATACCTAAATATAATTTCATGCAATATGTAAAACCCTTCCTCATTTGTTTCCACTGAACTATATCTGAAGTGGCAGCCAACATTATTTTGCTCTGTTTGGTTTTGTGAAAGCAGTCTAATAATTAACAATGAAACTTGCAATGACACTTATGCAACAAAAAGCATCAGTTATTATGTGACATGATGACTATCTGGAACACCTAATTTCTTGATGTTCTCTATGTGCAGCTATGCGTATAGAGTCATGTAGTGTCTGTTGTTTAGACAAACAAATTTGATTCCTGTAACAGTGCTTTGCTACAATACACATTGCGCAAAATGCTATAGAAATAAAATTTAACTGGAAACTCAATATTTTCGCTGATGTCAGTGTAAAATTTGGAATTCCATCGAGATCCCTGGGTGAGACAGCAGAGCCAACAGTGGTGGGAAAAATATAGTGCTGGCTTCCTTTACAAAGGACTGGGTGTCCGAAGGGGTTGCAAATATATGATTATCTTTGTGGCAGGTTGCAAAGCAATTTAATGAGAAAGCACACTGTTCTGTGTTGGGCTATACTCGCTGATAAGTGTGTCACAACAACTCTGTGGTATATGATCTAGCAGATATGAAGTTAAAACCTGGAAATGGTACAGTGTAGTACGAGTCTATAACTTAAGCATGGACCATCCAAGATAGAAACACAGAAAGCAAACAAAAAAAATAGCCTAGCTGCTTTTCAACTTGTTTTGAATAATTTGCAAATATACCAATTCTAAAGCTAGATTGCTAGGTTGTGAAATGCAAAAAAAAAAAAATGTCTTTAACGGGAGTTGTACCAGAGTCTTATAAAATTAGATTAATATGAGCATATTTTCTTGATCTGGTAAAAACTCTAGCAGCAGCATTCTGAACCAACTGAAGCTTGTTAGAGGATGCACGACATCTGGTTTATAGAGCATTACAATAATCTAGCCTTGGGGTCATGAATGCATAAACTAGCTTGTCTGAATCAGAGACAGATAACATGTTTTTCAATTTGACAATATTTCTAAGATGGATAAAGCCTTTTCTGCTAACATACAGTAGAAAATATGGCTTTCAAAAGTCAAGTTGCTGTTGAACTTGCTTGCTGCAAAGCATTAAACCAGGTCTTTAACTGTAGAGAATGAAGTAACAGTGTATCTTTCTCAACACAGATTGTATTCCAGTAGCTGTGTACAGTTTTTAGTCCTACTAATAATACCACTGTTTTGTCAGAATTCAATAGAAGGACATTGTCATTTAGTGATGTATAAGAGGTCAGATTGTCTTGTCGCCATTGAAGCACACAACATGCTCTTCAGGACATTCTCAAATCATGCTGGGATAACATGGATCATTAGGTTCTGCACATAGTTGCATAGTCCATGCCAACTCAAGAGCATGCTGTCATTAAAGCAAATAGGGGACATATAAGGAAATCTTCATTTTAACATTTTACAAAATAGTTTATGGTTATAATTTGTAATGAAAATATTTGTTAAAATTTGCATCTGGAACCAGAAGTATCAGCCATGACTTTTAAATGTATATTTGTAATGTTCATTTTACATTTGATTTTTCTCACCTTTTCATTAGTTGATCAGACTGAAAGTGGATATAATTTAAAAAATAATAATAATTAATAATAAAAATAAAATAATTAAACTTTGTATTTACAATAAGTGGCAACTCTATGCCACTTGAATAGGCATAAATAAGCCTGCAACAATATAGCATGCTGTTTAAAACATTTCACGTGAACATATTTTGAATATAGCAATTACATTTTATTTAAACATTTATCAAAACATATATTTGATATCAGTATGCTTATTTAAGAAAGCAAGCAAATTAAGGAAGTGTTTAGAAAGCAAGTAACAATCTCCATGTCTTTATATAGCTATATGTGTGGAGGCAATCTTTAGAGCGTTTCACAATTTAGCACTAATGTGATTCGTCCTTTAACATTATACATTAGATGAGATGGCAGCACCGCTGTGATAAAATGAAGGGTACAGAGATGTAAGGTTGACTGCCTTGCACCCGCTGTCACAATGCATGTCTGAAAATGGCTCACTTAGGTGGCGAAAGAAGGGTATTATTAACCCGAGAAAGATGGAACCTTGTTGTAATCCCTCTGGGGTGTTGGTATAAAAGTGTGCTCTAATTGCTGATGTAGATTTTTCTAGACTTTTCCCGCTGAGCTTCGCAGACAGGAATTGAGTTCAGAGCTGTGAGGAAAAGGTAGTGGTGAGAATTACAGTACTTTGATGTTTCGTGAATATTTATGTATAAGTTCCTCTTAAGAACAGAGAGTTCATGATTCTTTTGAAATGTGAGGTGACCATTAATTCTGTTTGATATGGTCTTTAAATATTTGTGAGGGTGACAGTAATCAGTTTAATTGATATTTTGTTACTAAGGATGCGTCAGGATGGTCACCTTTTCATCCCACTGCCAGTTCCCTAATTTGTGGTAGTTGATATATTTTTAGCAGCTGGGCTTTGAAGTGGATGAATTTAAAGATTCAACATTGTTGAGAATGTTGTAGAGAAAGTGAAACTGTTGAGGCTAATTTAAACTTAGAAAAGACTTCTTTTATTTCCGTTTAATATATTTTTGTTTTTTGCCACAGCTGTTTTTAGCTTGCTCACTAGGTGTTTACAGACAAATAAATTAAGGCATAATTTTCCTCAAGATTTAAATGAAACTGCTTAATGAGTCAACATGACATTATACTGTAATGTTTCTTTGGTAAAGCTGTTTAGATGAACATTTCTCAGTGTGCACTGAAAAGGCCTCTATAAATAATACTAAATTGAACTGAAACTATGAAACAAAATGTGCAGATTTTCTTCTGTGAAGTTGTTCATTTGATAAAATTGTATGTTTTGGCACCTTTCTGATATTCGTGACCTAACAGAACCTGGCTAGTTGAAATATGAAGTATGTGAAGTATGATAATAGGTGCAAATTAATTGTAAGTTTGGTTTGTATGTAAGGTTTTTGTCTACATTGGGAAAAAAAGTTTTTGTAATAATTTAATGCAAATTTCCAATATCAAAATCTATTTTTTATGCGGATTATGAAAGTTTGTGCAATTGTGCAAAGGTTGTGCAAAGGTTATTTAGACTATTTATATGTATTTGGAACTAAGGGATAAAAGTTTTTTCAGTTACTCTGCACTCTTGTTTTGATTGTTTGTCTGTGTATCCAATGCGCCAGACAAGTGCCTTTTCTCAATGTCTTATAACATAACTGTTGCATAAGGCACTATGTCACATTACAAATAATTCAACATTTAAAATTGTGTCTTTGTTAAGCTCTGTCTTTTTGTTTTGCAACCAAAGAAAGTCTTGTATGCTCATGGACATGACCCTTAATCAATGTAATTACAGTATGTAGTTCTTCCTTAATACCGACTAGTGATTAGGTGTCCAGGCAACCCAACAACTACTCCATCTGTAAAGTAGTTTTGCACATCCCCTGGTTAATTTTTAGCCTGACTATCTCACTCTGGCATATATACACTCACCTGACTACAAGCTTGAGTAAGCATGCATGAATAACTATATTTTGGTTTATATCACACACTGAGTTACACTGAAGTTTGTCTTCACCATCACAAACTTTGTACTCCCTGCCTCATCACTTATGGCAGCAAACCATCCCACCAGGGACCAGACAGGCAGTAGCAATACAAAGCTTTTCTATGATCTTCTTGATTTCATACTTCAAAGGGTTTCAGTGTTAGTTTCCCTTAAGTCCTGCCTTGCGAGGTACATTCACATGAGTGAGACTGCTGAAGCCATGAGTGTGATTGGTATGTGAAGTGTGTTCTCCTGAGGTAGTACAAGCCTAGCTGCCAGGATCCCTGAAGGCCACACAATGTTTTTTATAAAATAAAAGGCTGATAGGAGCAGCAGCATCAAGATTTTGTCAAAAGTGCAAATGCTTTTGTTTGGGAGATAGTGGGCAATATATCTTTTGCCTCAGTCTCTCTCATTTTCTTTTGGTGATAAATGCTCAGCTTAATACCCTCCTGAGATTATTGCTTTAGCAAGTTCAGGATAGCTGATGACAAAAAACAAGATGCATTCTGTTTCTTTCTTTTACTTTCGCTGCTGTCAGCAGAGGGGCAGATATTGGAACTAGATCTTGATAAAATCTTAGGATTAGGAAAACAGATTCAGACTCAAAAGTTAATTACACCACGGAAAATGAGAAGGATCTCTTCTCAGATAAGACACCCGGACATACATGCAGGCAGCACTGACCCACATGCTCTGTTTAGTAATTTAACATTATTATTTAGGTTTTCATGACTTTATATGATATTGTGGGAACTGATTATAAATAAAATTCCTTGATAATTCCTTGATTCTTGATAACATGCAATAACGTCCTCCATGAAGCTTAATATAAGGTTAATCCTATATAAAAGCACACAAATAATTAAATGCAATGTCCATGACTATTTTGTGATACAACAGAAGCTAAAAACTTTAATAATATCTGTCTAGTGAGTTTTGATAAGGTTGGAGGAAATTTAATAGGAAACTCAGAGACTGGTTTCAGAATAACTCTTATTATAGTTACAGTTTCAACAATGTTAAAAAAAATTTGAACAGAACATCAGGATTAAGTAAAATATGTTAAGTAAAGGGTTAAGTAAAATGGTGAAGTGGTCCACAAAAGATGTTTTGAAAAGCTTTTTGAGTATCCTAAATATTTGCACAGAATAAATAATGTAGTCATGTCACAATGTGATTTACCCAAGCAAGGCTAAACTCTAACCTTCCCATAACAGTTGCTTTGCCTCATTTTGAGACACTTTAGACCCTGCATTTTATTATAGAAAAACAATACTTTGAGTTATGTGATGAGGGGGATGAAATAAAGCACAGGCGAAGTCTTTACTGAAAAACATCTGTTGTGTCTTGCATATCCTTTAACAACTTTTACCTCTGGAAACTTCTCCAAACTTGTGGCAAGAGATATGTGGAGTTTTCCTTGCATTAAGCCACTAAATCAGAAAAAAATCTGAATCAGTCTTTACACTTTTGTGATGGTTGTAGTTTTACCACGAGATGGAGAATGACTCATACATGTATATGTTGTGATGTATATATGTGTAAATATGTATAACAATGACACTGTTTGCCACTAATATACAAGTTCCATTGTTGTAGAGATGAAATATAGGATTTTCTGATAAAAACATATGCAATATACATGTATAGTTGATAAGAAATGTAAATTCTATTATTCAACAGACTTTTTAAACCCTCTATTTACTATCCTTGATCCAATCACAGGATGTTGATTCAGGAACATGTCCTGCTAAAATAACATTGACGCCAATGATAACATGACCATATGATTGGATCCCCAGATCTATGAAGCGGCTGTTTTCGAATTTAACATTCAGCTGCACTGTATGACTATTTGCTTGGGTTCACTTCAATAGTAATGGGAAAACATCCTTCTTGACTCATTTGAATCATCTTTGATAATTTACTTAGCTTATTCAGAGGATCTGCATATTTTGTGTCATGGGTGAAACATGCAAATTAAGCAATACATGAGCAAATGAACTAGGTCAGACGCTTTTCATAAACCATGAGTAAACTTGCCTCTTTGATGCGTTTAAGATCACATTCAGTTCTAGTCAAGTGGATGAGGACTTAATAGGTCATTTTAGGTCAATAATTTTCAACTTATAATGTTGTCTTTTCTTTTGAAAAAAGGCAAGCAATGCATGCATCATAATCGAGTATTCGAATGAATATTTTAATTCATCGGCTGTCAATTGTAACAACTACAATGAGATTCAATTTGTTAACGTTCAATAGTTAACTACATACATAACATATAATACTTTGTTAATTTCAACGTTTACAAATAAATGTTTAAAATCCAAGTTTAACTTAAGTCTTGCTTATTCTGAGTGAAGCAGAGTAAATGCAACTGAGCCCAACATACCCAGAGCTTTCACATTGACACCTTTATGGAGACCTCTTTTTCTGCACTATTTGTGGAAGGCTTTGTTTGGATAAAAGGGAAAAAATAATAACTTGGTGTTGCTAGGTCAACAGTTTAGCAGTGCTAAACATTTACAATGAGCGACCCAATTT
>JAZGTI010006258.1:0-23764 GCA_036877585.1 Botia kubotai | reverse complement strand
ATTTTAAGGAAATTTCATAGATGCATTTTAAGGAAATTTCATAGATGCATTTTAAGGAAATTTCATAGATACATTTTAAGGAAATTTCATAGATACATTTTAAGGAAATTTCATAGACACATTTTAAGGAAATTTCATAGATAAATTTAGATATTTGAGCGTTTTGGAGGAATAACAACCAGTAAGGGATACCAGCTGAGAAAAAAACAGGATTTGGACCCCACAGGTTTAGGCATTTGTTTTAAAACCTTGTCAGTTTAACATTCACAGCAAAGACATTATTCACAGCTCTGGGTGAGCTCACAGGTGTTACCTCATTGCCATTGACAGTGTTCTATAAACTTCCCAGCGTTCTACAGACCGTGGCATGTGCTGCACTGAAGTGTGCGCATGGGAAATACATGGTGCCAGTGGCACTCGTCAGCTGCGTTTCACACTCATTTCAAAGGCCACACTTTAGCGCACGCATGCGACCACATAGAAGACAAATGTGAAGTGTGTCGGACCGTCTGTTGGGAAATCTGCCACCTCTGCCCTGCCTAATTGGATGCTGTAAGGTGACAGGGACAGTGTGGGACAGGGAGCTCGGCTCTATTCCCATGGAAAGGCTGCTGCTCGTCTTTATTGCCGGCATCAGATGCAGGACAATTCGTTACCATTAACTCTTAATTTTGGGACAGAGAACCGTTCAGCTGTTTGAACATGGTGCTAACCATGCCAAGGCCATTGGTTCTATTTGCATGGAAAACTGGACAGTTTAAATGTATTGTAGGTCGCTTTGGCTTAGCATATGCAAGATGCATCACTGTTTTGCATCAATGTACAATCAATGTACAAATGTTTTGTTTTGTAATATTTTAATAGTGTACGTAATAGTTTGATTTGTAATAGCATGTTAATAGTGTATGTAAAAATGCATGTTAATAGTGTATTAATAGTGAATATGCACTACTGTATCAGTGTGTCACGTAAAAATATGTGAGGCCATGCGAAACAAAACGTTCTCTTCGCTAATTAGCGAAATCTTTTCAAATGTCATCATGCTAGAGTGGTTCGGATATTGTTTACACCTGACATCTTTGTGTGCTTGAAAGTCTGCATTAACCTGTTTAACCTGTAACGTTATGGGGTTTTGGAAAGTCCATTGTGAATATGTTCTTTATTGTCACCTGATTTATGTTTCTTGCGTCCTAGTGCAATGATGTCACTTATTTCCAGTAAGCAGTACTTTGTGTTTACCTTTGAGTTTCCCTCAAGGACTGTTTTGTAAGAATCTTCACCTGTTTAACTAGCATTTGTCTAATGAACTAAACCTTTTAATCATTTCTTATGTCCTAAAGCAGCAATAGTAAATCGGAGGACATTTAGCACAATGTTGTAAAGTATGTGAGTCTTGCTTAAGAGCAAGTCGCTCTGGTATAATGAACCTTTTGGCTACCTTTTGGGCAAGTGATCAGTTAACTGGGCACACTTCACGAGACAAGACCCTGGAGTGTGCCGGGCTGTAGAGTGCCATTTTTCACAGCCCAAGGTCCTTATTCAAGGGCACTTAAGAGAGGTGAGAGCGTGTGACCACAGACTCAAAACCAGTCTCACAAAGTAAAATAACATCCATTTTAACTTCTTGTGTATAACTTGTACAATGTTGCACAACGGGATTCTATTGGAATATTGGAACAGTTAATTATCTTGTTTAATATTGAATTAAATAGAATTTCAATCTGCAACATTGTAACCAGACATAAATAAACAGATAGCTGTTCCCATAGCATTATATATTATGTCAGCACTCTTTGAAAACCGCTTGGTCAAAATCAAATTGGCAACTAAATGTTGTGTTTTAAATAACTTATAGGAGTGGTGAAATTTTTGTGCGATTTTGCAGTACATGCACAACATTCTCACTGAATATTAAAGATATTAAATATTTATTAACGGTGTGCGCGTTTAACAAAACTATACTGCGATGTAGTCTTGTCAACAGCAGAGGGCAGAGTGGTGCATTTGTCATTTTGGAACACGTTTATTTTCTTTTACATTTTAGTTTATTTTGTAGCGCCTATTTAACTTAACATTTATATTTGAGAAGCGTTTGCATCTGACAAAATGCTTCAGTTTAACCCTGCAGTTCTACGGAGTGCTTAGTTGTTATTATAAGCCCGTTGATTCTGCAAATGGTGCATTTGTACTTGTTGTCCAGCGGAGGGCGCTAGTTTTGTCTCTGTAAAATGACTGATTTTACTCGGGGGATAGATACAGGACCTCTGCACCCCCACTGTGTTGTGAGCGGTCCCACCAGGCAGCATGTGGTGGTTCTGTCCTGTTAGAGTGGGCTGGATTCCAAGTAGGGCAGAACATGCTGACAGATGTAGCTGAATATTCATTGGTTTGGTGTTGAATCTGATTGCTCATTGGTGGACCGTGTATTGTAAAAGGCTCAAAAGTTTTCATTAATCTTTACAATGGTATGCCAAAAGGAATTGTATTAGTGTTTTTTTTATTATTAAGATATGGCTGTGATTTGTAAATAATGTGTAACTATGTTATGAGTAGAATAATAAGTTTCATTTTCCTGATATAGTTTCTCTGTGGTGTTACAATCCTGTGTAGTAATCTTCAATGTTTTGTTTTTAAATATACAGACAAAAAACAACAACATTTGTTGCTCACACTTTGGTATTCAGGAAACAAAAATCTAACTGTGTCCCACAGGTTTCTGTCCCTTCAACCCCGTTAGTTTCTTTCTGTCTGTTATCATCACTGTTTTGTGCATTTTACAGTATTAAATTTCTTGTATACAGGTCCTCAGAGCTTTTACACCCACATGTGGTTACATGATATGCGAGTGTGCACTGAGCAAATGTCGTCTTGTAACTCACCTCTCTCACTTTGTTTGTTTCTAGATTCCAGATGAGTTTGATAACGGTAAGTCCTTCCCATATCTACACACACGTATAGCCCCGAGGCATTTCTTAGAAGCTGTGTATTTTTGACAGGCATTTGTTTATCGAGGCTTAAAACACCCAAATAAAAATAATAACGATAATCATTTTAAAATAAAAAATAAACTCAAGGCTCAGCTGAAGTGTGAATTTTTGGTGACAAAGTAAATACTAGTTGAGTGTGTGTAAAGATGTGTTTCATGTTTGAAGTCATTTTAAAGTCTTTTGGATCCAGAGATGTATTGTTTGTCCCAATACACAAACCAGTTTAGTGGATTAGGGCCCTTCTGGGCTGTCTGTGTGTTTGTTTACCTGTCATTTAGTAAGGGACATGACGGATATGCCATATAGCACCATGCTATATACCCAGTGCCAGCGGGTGTCAACCTACTCCACAGCCAAATGTTGGACCCCTCCACATGTCCCCTTCAGGCATCAGTCACTCACACACTCTGATTGGCCCTTAACCTTTGGCAAGGTGCATGTGCTAGTTGCTAGTGGCAATTTATTTTCTTTCTGTATGCTGCTTTGGTCCAATATGGCTAAATTGGTGGTAAATCGAGTTGATTCATTGATTCATGACATTTTAAAGAAACGGTTCACAAAAAAAGAAATTCTGTTTTTTTTAAACGCACCCTCTCATGGTCAGTCACCTTGGACGTTAAAATGAAATCCACTATATTTGATTTAACTTGTGTGTTTATAGCTTAAGAGATACAGTCCCCATTCACCTTTATTTTATGGGAAAGTTGTTCTTCAAAAGTGTACATTTATTCTTTAGAAGAACGCATGGTATAAACATTGGGCTGTTCCTTTAAGGCTAGCTTGCTGTCAGTTAAGTGCGGCTTGGCTTTCATGGTGATGTGCCTTGTTTTGTGTGATAGCGTTGACATATTTTTATTGCCATCGACGCTAGCTTCAGAGAAATCATTAGCATTATCAGCAGAGTAAAGGTAGAGACGCCACGTAGCGTACCACCTGCGCTTTATTTACTGCAGATATCAATTGAGATAGCAGGCTGCTTTCGCTTTCCCCGCATTATCGCTCTGTCTCGATATAATTGCGCAATTAATTCCTCGCATTCCCCGACGTGCCCCCCTCTGCCCCCACCTCGCTTTATTACCTTCGAGCCTCGAGCACCACTGTCCAACACTAATGCTTATATAGCTTTTAATGCCATAACGAAGGGCCATGATTACTTTAGGGACCGGGGTGAAACGCCCACTCTCCCAGGGGAGTAAGGATGCAGGTTTGCTTTCTCCTGGGCCCATGCCCACCCTCCCTCTCACAGCAGAAGGCTAGCGTGGGGATGAAGGACGGACCCTTGATAAGCACTGTCCTCGGGGAGACGGGGCTATTCAAACAGGCGCGCCTCCAAAAAACCTTTTCGCCTTGCCAAGTGACAGCTTTCAATGAGCAGCCCATACATGTATATTCTGTGTCTATCCTCCCCCTTATCAAAAGCTGTATAACTTCATTTGTACAGAATGGCAATTGGCCATATAATTTACAGTTATAATTTACAGTTGTCTAAATGAGACCACACACAGACATCTGTATTTATAACTTTGGTAAATGCATGATTACACGCTTATGTTATTTCCATAAAATTTGGAATGGAATGAATCAGGTTCACCCATCGCCCGTGTCTGTGAAATGACAAGTGTAGTCTTGTCGTTGGACGTAATGTAGCGTGGATCCAAACGTGCCAGCAAGAGAGGTTGTTTTGCTTGCAGCTAAACCTGCAGGAATTTCATCAACAAATACAATAACAATAATTAAGGAAATGAAATTGGGCTTGTGAAACCTGCTCACGTGTGAAAGCTGCATTTCTGTTTAATACATTCACTGGTAAGGAATTGGAATTGGACAGGAATTGTTCTATGTTTCATTCTGTTAACTCTACTGTTTTGGGCTTATACTTCATTATAGACACAAGTGTGTAACAGACCCCAGCATGTGATACTCTGATTAATGGTCAGTGGTCAGTGGTCAGTATAATGACTATAATAATACAAAGGTAGTAATGAACTGGGAATCATGACAATAGACAGTGTGTGTTTGTTTTACATTAGTTTGTAGGTAAGTGGGCCAGATGTGTGGTTGGTAAATGTGATCTTTTTTGTTTGTTTTTTTAAATGACATCAGTAGTTTCCTTTAATTATATTACATGTGAGAGCATATGTCCACATATACCAAACAAACAGTGAGCTATAGGGCATCACAAGACAAAGTTACCACAGGTCTGGTACACTATCCACAGAAGCGTTAGATCCCTATATGACAGCACTGAGGGAGGGGGTCATACCTAAAGACCGCTTTTTACAGCTGGAGAAAGAAGTGACTGACAGGGAAGAATA
This sequence comes from Botia kubotai, assembly GCA_036877585.1. Classification (NCBI taxonomy): domain Eukaryota; kingdom Metazoa; phylum Chordata; class Actinopteri; order Cypriniformes; family Botiidae; genus Botia; species Botia kubotai. The sequence continues at coordinate 18,462 of JAZGTI010006258.1, read as the reverse complement.
GCAAGGGGCTTCTAAAGAAAAGGATGGAAGAAAGGCAATTGAGCAATGGCCTTTGGCAAACTAGCGAAGCATATGCTAACCCAGCGCTGGATTAAAGGAGGCTTTGTTGTGTCCAGAGGCCTAGCCATCGATCTTCATATCCCTCCCTCCTCAGTGCGACTCAATGGACTGGTCCCTCCAGAGAGCCACAGGCCCTCTGTGAAGCAACAATGGGACTGCTCGCCATTTACACTGACAAACAAAGTTAGGACAGGAGGCTCTTCAAAGCAGGCCCGGTTGTTTTGCGCTACATTTTTTCCATCTCTGGTGTCATCTTGGATCAGTCTTGGTAACGGTTCTTGCTACTATTCAACCTTTGTGTTGATCTTGGACCTGTGGAGAAGGACGGTCTTGGGCTGGGACAGATGTGTGCCAGTGTAAATGGACTGAACTTAAACGGGCAACTATAATGAAATAAGAGAACTATCTCTCAAAATGCTCCTTTATAAACAGTTTCCATAATTACTTCATAAGTCATGCACATTAGATGCCACAGGTGATTCTTCTAATACAGTTAAGACCACGCGCGCAGAAATTAACGTAAAGTTTTCATGGCAGTCTGTTATGTTTGCGCGCACTTTACGTAAATGACAAGAATTTTCTTCCCCCCGCTGTAGCTATATGATCCCAGAATTCATTCTTGCACAGACTTGCTTGCATAGCAACGCGAGTGACTTGTTTGACATGTCAGCAAACACCATGGAGGAAGAGATCGTGTTTGTTTTCACACTGATTTGAACAGTATGGGGAAAAGAGCCAACAAACATGAATAAGATAGCGGTTGGGGAACTGTAGGCTGTGGTTTGGTTTCATATTTTCACAGGAAGTTTCTCATTGCTGCATGCACTTGCGGGAGTGTACGCTGTCCCAGCTGGCAAGACAACAGCTAGAAGAGCATTACAGTGGGCAAGCTTTGTGAATTCGAGACCTTTTAGTCACAAACTAGTCGCTGACTAAAAACAGGAAACAGTGATGACCTTTAATCATGTTACATTTGCATTTAGCAGATATGCTTATCCAGAACAGCTTGCAAATAAGACCGCGTTTAACATGCGTTTAAAAAGCCAACAAAAACATAGTCTACAAAGCTGTGTGTGAAGCTAGGGAAAGATGAACAACATCGAGGAAATGATTTTTTTTTAAACATAAACCTAAAATACCTTTATAAAACAAAAAGCATTGAGATTATTAATGACATTATATAGCTGGCACCTACTAAGTGAAGATAAAACCTTGAGGGAAACCGGACTCGTGGGGGGGCCCATCCTCTCCTGGCATTACACACTAGCAGTGTCTCACAGTTCCACGGAAGTGTGATGAGCGACCCTCCACTCATGAGTCTCCAGGGAGAGCTTATCCCATTGGAGGCTGCAAACAGGCACATGCTCCCTTGAAGAGCGCAAACACTCCCCCCTTCAAACTAATCCAACAGCGAGAGGCGAAAGGGAGGGAAAGATGTAGAACGGCAGACGAGAGGGTGTTTAAGCAGTTTGTATCGTCCCTCCCCCACGTCTCCCAATGAGCCTCCTTCCTTGTGCCCTGATGTTGTTGACGGGCCCCTTTGGCGGGCTGACCGCCTTGACAGACGCGCAGCGAGCTGGGCAGGAGGCGCAGGGAACCTGTGTGTCGCCACTTCTTCCACCTCTCGAGGTGGCATATGGCGATTGGAGGCCATGAAACGGGCTAATCACTTTAGCGTCAATGATGTGGATATGTTGTAAAGTGTCTAGAAGTGGCCTTTACTATTTGGTACTAAAAAAACTATTATTCGGCAATGGTTGGTGTAGCTTTGACGTATTATCACTTTCTACCGCAGGCCCAAAGCAGTGATCGCATCCAGGTGTTAAATGTTTTGGTCATGTTTTGGTGGAAGACATTTGGGGGGTCAAAATAATGCTTGACATTTAAAGCAGTTTTACTATTAAACGGGTGATAATTCTCTATCTAATTTCTATCTGTCTGATTCTCTGCCCATCTAGATGTTCCAGTCATCCAACAGCTCAAAAGAACCTTTAAATACTTCAAAGATTACAGACAGGTAAGAGAATTCAGTAAGCGTTCTGTATTAAAGAGCTAGAAGGAAAACCATATGATGATATTCTATATGAATTTCCTTCCTAAGAACACAAGAGATGGATTTATCTCCTTAATATCTTCATAAGAATATGAAAAATATCTTTCTGCCTCTCTATAGATGATCATTGAGCCCACAAGCCCAAAGCTTCTCCCAGATCCCCTGCGAGAACCCTATTATCAGCCTCCATATACTCTAGTGCTGGAGCTCACCGATGTCCTCCTGCATCCAGAGTGGTCGGTAGGTCCGCTCTAGATCTGCTCAGTATCTGCATTCAAGTCAGCTGTAATCTAGAGCTATACTCAAAGACAAGCCACACGGTCTGTCAAACATTCCATTGGATTGTTTGCGTTCTCATATCTGGAACAGCATACCACTGTACTCAAAACAGCAGATAACATTTACATTTCTGGTGGATGTTATGCTCCTAATTGCAGGCCCAGAGCTGTTTCAAAATGACAGCAGCAGCTGCTGTTCCCATGTTTGGTCCATACTTCCTGTAAATACACCATGTACGTGCTCTGCTTGGAGGTTATGTATTTGTGGGCATACTGTTAAATCTCACCTGCCGCAAAGTGCTGCTATCTATTTTATTTACTATTAAACGACCTTGGTTAGTTTAACAGTTTAAAAGGTTTTTCGCCCTTTTGATAAACGGTCCTTATCAGATCCTGGTAACTGCATGAGGCCATCTGGATAGCTGTTATGGGCCAACCACCTGTCGATCTCTCCCTACCTGTTTTCTCCCTCCTTACTCTCTTCTACCTGGACAGCTGTGAAGGAAGGGCCACACACAGGTGACAGGTGCAGCATAGCCCACCTGCAACCCGACACTATTCAGCAGACTGTTACCGTGGCGCATGGCACAGTGATTTTTGTTGAATCTAAAGCGATTCTTTGTCTGTGACTGTACTCTTACTTTTGGCCTTTCTTGGGTATAGGTGCACATGTTCAAAACACTTAAAGTATCCATTACTCTAGACCGTCCAAAAGTAAGGTTTCTAAGTCCTAGTTGAGTAAAATATACCCAAAAAATAGCTGTTTTCTTGTAGATTTTAGGGACAGATTTTTCAGTTTGTTTTAGCAACATTGAGGCTATTTACAGTTTATTTAGCACAATTTAACACAGTTAATGCACGTACCTAATTTGCAAATTTACGTAAGCATTTCATGCTGTCGTGCATTCCATTGTAAAGCCTATTTGGAGAAGTCAGTCTGGCTCTTATTTACCAGTAAATAACTGGGAGGCCTAACAGCAAAATTCTTTATAAATGTAGTTCAGATGGGACCTGAAAAGAAACAAATATTGTTGGCAGTCTGTGAATGTTTATTAAATTATCGCTGCAATATCACCAGTCTGCAATACCACCTATAAGCAAAACACACCATGATGCTATGAAAGGAAGTGAACTGTTGATCCGCCTAACGGCAAAAATCTGTTTAATATTATTATTGTTTTGTTAGAAAAGGAAATGAATACACTGGAAGTGAATGTGCTATGTTTAAAAGGAAAATGTATATTTGTATAATGTGTTTTGTTGACATTTTATATAGATAGATGTCAATCATGTCCCAGAAAATGTGGGATTATTAATAAATAAATAATAAAAAGTTTGTTTTAATCTTTTGTTAATGTAATGTCATTTTTGTACTCCTCTTCCTGTGCCGCGCATATAAATCTGCCGCGTGTTATGAATCTGTTATGCTTCTCCAGTTAGCCACAGGCTGGCGTTTTAAGAAGAGGCCTGGCATAGATTATCTGTTCCAGCAGTTGGCTCCGCTCTATGAGATAGTGATCTTCACATCAGAGACAGGCATGGTGAGTCGGGGTGNGTTTTAGCCTACTGTTTACCACAATAATGTCAATGTGATGGGCTGGTTATGTGTTTTTGCTTACACCATTTCAGCTGCAATTGTAATGAAAAGTGTGTTGAAGCCTGCTTAGCGTTGAACTCACAATAGTTGTTTATGTTTTGGGTACCGTGGCACACCTACACAGTTGTTGATTCTACAAACAAGTAGTCTGTACTTGGGCTCAAATATAACGTTTCCTAAATGTTGCCGTCAACGAGACTTTTATGTTGAGCTTCAGTGTTTGTGTGTGTCTGTTGGTGTTTTGTTCATGTGGCACCAGTGATTTGTTTTGTCCTCTTTTTGCTTTATTATCCGACACTTGATTGATCTGGCCTTACTTTTTTTAAGTCATGCAATTAAGACACATTTTGATTGGACCTTTTTTTTCACAAGTTGCTGCTCTAGTTTATTGTAATGTATTGTAATGTTTATTGTTTATTGTAATGTAAATGTAGCTTTTAAGAGTGTCTCTCTTTGTAAAATAGGCCATACTGTTATCAAAACATACTACTGTTTTTTCATACTACAAGATTTTGAAAGACTTGTGTTTGTACGCAGACAGCGTACCCCTTGATTGACAACATAGACCCTCAAGGATTTGTGATGTACCGGCTTTTTAGAGATGCCACGCACTATATTGATGGCCACCATGTTAAGGTAAATTTTACGATCTTTCTCTTGGTAATTCTGCTTTATTAGTCAGATGTGCACTGTTTAAAGTTGAACTCCCAGTATTTAGAAAACCTCTCTGTTACTGTAAGCAGTGAGGCTGCTGCTTACCGTAAATTTGGGATGTCTGGTATTTCACCACCATTGACCCCGATTTATCTAAGACACAGTTTTTTAGACAAACCAAACACAAATTGATGCTGCTTTCATTGTTATGCTCTCGTACAGACATTAATAACCATAATCCAACCACATGTTCGGAGGAAACCCAATTGCAACACTGCAAAATGTTTTCTCTCTCGAAATTGTGATTTATGCGCTGTATATTTGCCAACTTCCTTATTTGTTTAAAACAGTTACTCATCACTAAAACATTCCTTAGAGCACCTACATTTGTGCATGTAATACATACAGTGTAGTACATTGATCTTATTACTCAACCACCCAGTGTGGGCACTTGATCTCTCTTCCCAATCTCAGTCCTGCTCCCCCGCCCCACAGACCCCCTCTCCTGAGTGACCCGGGCAACATTATGGCGCGATGCCCCCCGTGTCTCTGCTGCATGCCGTCCTTCTGTTCGCCCATTGATTTTCCCCACTGCTATGTCCTTATTCTTTTTCTTTTCTCAACTGCCCAAGACAATAGCAGTTTCTTCCCCTCCTTCTTTCCACCTCCTCCTGGCTCCCTTCATGAGCCTCATTAACCTTCTGCCTCCTCCTTTTCCTTCGTTAGGCCCTCCGTCGTTATCTAAGCTTTCTCCTCATTATGCTTGTGAATGGAGCAGAAACAAATGTTTAAACCTAAACTTACAACTCCACTTTACTAGTTTACACTTTAAAGTTACACTTTACTTTACTAGTTTAGTTATGGAAATAGGGTTTAAAAAGGTTGTGCTGCTTTTTCTGTCTTTCTATTGTGTAGATGTTGTTGTTAATTAAGTTATTGAAATGGTTAGTTGTGAAAATCGTAAAGTATATAAAGGTTATGTTGCTTTATGTGTCTTTCTACTGTGTAGATGTCGTTGATAATTGTAAATAATAATTACGTAATTGAGTAATTAATTTAGGTTAAATACATCAATAAACATTTGTTTGTTGAGTGTTTATTACCATGCACAGTTGCGCTCAGACAGTTGAATCGCAAATGAAAAAGGTCTGGTTTACTTGCAGATAACTTCATGTGCACACCACATTTCAGAGAGAAAATACCATGTTCGAAACGGTGGCGGTATTTAGTCATTTTCTTTAAAGTGGTTTAGCATATGTGATAATGAATGATTGTGAACCAACTGCGTTTATAAATTAATTTTATTATCGTCATTATAGCCTCAGTATTTTTGAACCACATAAAGTGAGATGAATAAAGCCGTTTGTGTAATAAGAGCCAACTTTTGACCAGCGTTTCTCAGTGTGGGGCTTAGTACATATTTTAAGTATCTATGCAAAATAGTAGCTAAAAGCGAGTTGTGTCCGGTTGTCGTGAGAATAGCTTAAACTGCAACCCAGTTATGCCATCATCATATATTCAATCATGACATTCATCGCAGTTTGTGTCTAGTTTTATTGGACAGAGTGTTACGTTTGTAAGGTCACAATACTCCTTAAACGTTGCCCAAACGTTTCTCAGTGATCATACAGAAGTAGACATGCACGCATGTACACGTATTTGTTCACTCCGGTCACATTTCACCACAGTCTGTTTGGTTTTACCCACCAGACCCCATCAAAACTGTCTCTCCATCCACCTTCTGCCCTCCCTTCCCTTTCTGCCCACACTGTACCTCCCATCTGGCCCTCTGAAGGGGTGCGTGGGGTGGGTATGTGGAGCGAGCAGAGATGATTAGATAAAAGAGGGGGGCTTGTTATAGAGCATTCTTCCACAGAACTTCTTAAAAGAAAAACTTTAAAAACTGCAGATTAACAGATTAAGCCACAAGTAATAAGAATTGATGACTGATATGGTTAAAATGAAACCTAGAATACTGGTAATCTTAATTGCTCAGGTTGGCCTTTCTGTGAACTGTTTCATATTGATATGACACCAGTAGATGCTGTTCCCCACCCCCAGCTGAGGAGCCGAGCACAGATGGGGGCAGGTGGGCTGGGCTGTGCTTTGATTGGCAGCTGCGTAGCGTGGCACGTGCGTGTAGCGGGCGGCACGCTTTCTCCAGCTCGTGCTCCAATGCTTTACCTGGGGAATTGGAGCGACTGTTTGACTCGGCAACATGACACTCCTATGCGCAGCTGCGTTGCGTGGCTCCGGTCACACACGCATTTAGCACGCACACACTTTGAAGATCAAATACGTGGTGGCTACATAGAAGCACTAATGATAGGCGGACATTAGCTTTCGTGTAACCGAATGTAATTTGGATGCCATTAAGGTTGTGTTTTGCTATAATCCATAAAAATCCCATTATTTATACATGCACGCTTATAGACTCGATAACAAATACACTGAAACATACACTCGCGCTCCCAGTGGGGTTTGGGCGTGTCTCAAAGGAAAGACAGATGCGGGTAATTTATTGTAAATGCTACGGAGTGTGTTGCCGTCCAGAGGGGTTTGCTTTCAGGGGCCCCTCCATCTCGCTCTCGTTCGCCGCACACAACTTTTTTTAGCCCCTCAGGGGGATGCTGATGACCTCAGTGATAGAGAGAGTCCAGCGTCCCTGTCCATCTGCTCTGTGGGACCACCACTGAGACATCTGGCCTGGAGAGAGTGTGTGTTTGTGTGTGACTGAGCACCGGGGCTAATAGGGTGGTGTTAAGTCTTTGCACCCCTCAACAAATGCATAGGTGTAAATATGGTTCACATCAGTGTCAAGCGACATGGATGTTTGGGGTGGTGTGGGAGGTCACATTTAACCTCAATTTGTATGTATAGCCACTGTGATAAGTAGACTGGGCCTAGTTTCCTAAATGTCAAGATGTCAGGCCTCTAAGCAATAAGCCAGGAGAGGCTGTGCGTCAAATTTACCTCGTATCACATGGCCTTGAGTAACATAAAAGGCAGAACAAGTGTTAAGTGAAAAGGTATATTTTGTAATAATGATAATTAGAATAATTAATTTTTCCACCATTTATTAGCCTGACTGCAAATAGAATATTAATATAAAATTCTACTGATGTGTTGTCACAGTTTATCAGCTATTTTACAACAGCTTTGAATGTGGCTCATCCATTTAGAATTTAGAACTATCCATTTTATAATGCATTTTGAAAAATTGGAGAAATAAATTTGAGACCTTTTCCATCTCATAAACATCTAGCAAAGGTTAAACTGGTTATTTTTGAGTCATTCTTGTAAGTGTTTATTTTAGGCTCTAAAAGCAATATGTTACATAATATAAAAATGGTGCACATGCTTAAATGATATTTACTAACGTAGCTAATTGCTTGTCCTGCAGGATGTGTCTTGTCTGAACAGAGACACCTCTAAAGTCATTGTTGTGGACTGCAAACGGGAAGCCTTTAGTATACAGCCTTTCAATGGCTTGGCCCTGCGCAAGTGGGATGGAAACTCTGAGGACCGCACGCTCTATGACTTGGCTGCCTTCCTTAAAAGTGAGTAAATATAAGTCCTTGTGGTCAATTATAACAGAAATTGAGCAAATAATTATTGTTGGACTATATCGTTGTTCAAATTTGGCACCATTTCACCTTATGATGCGTAGCTATTGCCATCAGTGGAGTGGAGGATGTACGCACAGTGCTGGAGAACTACGCCCATGAAGAGGACCCGATTGAAGCCTTCAAAAAAAGACAAGCGCAGCTCGCACAGGTGTTTTGCTTTAACTACCATTTGTAATTACTTCTTACTAGTTAATTACAAATGGTTGTTTTAGATGTCATGTCAACTACTTAACTAGTAGGTCTGAGAGCAGATGTAAACAACTTTTCACTTGGCAGACTTTATATTTGTACATGTTAATCCATGACTATAGTGTAATGAAGAGGTTTTGTATGTGTGCGCAGGAGGAGGAGCAGAGACTTTCTGAACTTTCTCAGCAGAAGAAGCAAGGGTTTTCATTAGGTTCTGTTGCGGGTCGTTTCTGGTCCCGGAAGCAGCATTGAGGGCTCGCCCTACTCACACCCACTAGAAATGGTCCGACCTGGACTGTCAACGGCCATTGAGATGAGGGCTATAGTCAGACAGGTGGGACAGCGTATGTGGAAGTGGGGCAGGGAGGGGAGAAGAGCAGCAGTGGGGCAAAAACATCCAACCATCTACACGGAATGGACACTACCTTGTTATGGATGGGGAGGTGCTCGGTTCCAAAAAAACAATCGATCCCTTTGTGGGAGATGGGACTTCTTGGACAGCAGACACACAAATACATCCTAATGTGTGATCTCACTGATGATTATGAACTGTTTTGAGGGGAGTCACATGCTCATCCTGGATGGACCAATTTCTATTTATTGGCTCTGCATAGCACCACATACACTGATGAACTGATACGGTTTCTATCATATAGGTCCCGCTGTGGGCAGTACCCTAATATTAGACTTCAATAATGTCACATATGACTTCATTAGTGGATGCCAACTTAAAGAACCACCATCTATGGGTCCTCATGGTTCCATTGACATGGTCGTTGTCATGGCGATACTGTTGCCGAGCATTGATGAGGACCTCCAATCAAGTGAAGTCAATTAAGAAGAGCTCTATCTGGTGCTATTTCTCTTCATGTCTGAAATGGCCCTTTATGTCTGAAGATACGCTTGTGAAATGTTCTTTGTATTGTTATTGATGTGAACAGTGAAACGCCTAGAATATTACCAATAAACAAACCAAAACTTTATACAATGAGTGTGGTGTTATTTAGTTTAAATGTATGAATTATCTAATCCAGAGCAGATGCTTTTCTGTTGATTCTGACAATAGGTGGTTTTAACACAGTATATCATAATCTACATAAGTACCTTGTCATTCGGGTATTGTACAACGTGAACTAGTTGCCCAAGCAAATATACAGCATTACCGGTTCATTACACTAACACTGCAAGACTGTACTTGATTGGAGTTCAGATGTAGTTGTTCACTTTCCACATGTTCGACAGAAACGGGATACAAAAAGCAGCTGTTGGCTTTGGATCACTCCACTTTAATCTGATGACTAAATGATTGCAACAGCACTGGATTTCAAAGAAACATTAGGGTCAGTTACACAGTTTGAAATATGCTTCAAATATTCAACCAGTGTTTGACAGTACTGAACTACCAGTCTGCTGTTTTACTTTACTAATGAATATGAGTTATTCCATGGAATTGTGTTGAGTGACAGCAGTATCATAAGGGGAAATTATGTTCGTATTTTCCTGCCGTTGTATTATCGCTTTAACTTTTCTCTGCAAAGGTTTTTGACAATGTCTTCAGTTGACTGAGTGAAAATATTAGACTTAAACGCCATTAAATTGTCGGTAAACTTGGTGACCACATTAACATTTAGGCATTTAGCTGGTGCTTTTGTGACTTAAAAAATAATACACTACTGGTCCACTGAATACTACCTGTTTTAAGTATTTCACTGACTGCTTAGCCCAGATAATTACATTTTTTTAAATTGGATGTTATGTAACAGTTGCACTTAGTTTTTCACGGTATCATCTCCATTATTTTGTTTTTTTGGCACGTTTATAGAGGCCCATCTGCACCACCATAATACATTTTAGAGCCAATAAATGTAAATGTTGGTGTTCCCTTAGTGTGTATTAGAATTAGAATCCGTATCTAATTAGAATCAATTTATCTGTATTGTTAAGTCAATACTCGAATCTGTTCTTTGCGCAAGATTCCACACACATCCATAGAATGCCAATAACTTCATTGACCGATCACCGACCTGTGTTCCAGCAGCACGCTTCAGGGCGCACAATTTGACGCAAATCAGCGACACAAAATGCTAGGTGTTATTTTGTTATTTTCACACCTCCGCGTTTGACAGACGGACACGTGCCGTTATGCCCTTATGGTAACCTCTGAATAGTGTGGAATAGCTTGCCTGTGAATCCACGGCACTGTATAGCAGGACACAAAATAATATGAAAAATAAGCTATAACAGGAATGGCTCTCCTATATTTTAACAGACCTATTTAGGGAATTCGGGTATTCTGGTGCTGACCTCAGCGACAAATTATTGACCGAAGGTGTAAACAAATGACGTGCAAATAAAGTAACACCTGAGAGCATCATGCACGTGCAGGGAGCATGGGAACCAGTCCGCGTCAAAAACCGCGCGTCGCGCTTCACACCTAGACAGAGGGCACCAATTCACATTTATGGATGCGCTGCGCCTTCTGCCACAGACTAACACCTCTCCATAACTGTCGCCATGTGTCATTCCACCCCATGTGCCGATCACCCCCCAACAGAATTTACAAGCGCAGACACGCTTTATCGCAGCAAACGCGATGGCTCTTACACTGTTAGGATGGCAGACACGTGGATGGGAAAGTGTGTACTTGAGCGCCAAGCAAAACGGCGACTACATAATAAACCTCTATTTTCGTAACCCACAAAAAGCAGAGGCTGAATCCATTACAGTGGTGACTTTACCCCATTAGTCCCAGAGGATGGGGGTTCGTGTAAGCTTGATTTATCATTTACCTATATCTGGAAACACCAGAGATGAGCCATGCGTGTATTCGATTGAGCCAGATGGCTATTGATTTTGTGACTTTTCTTCGCTTTCCCCTCATCACTCTCTTTGTGGAACGAACATAATAGGCACACGACACTTTTTTTGGCTGAACATGCATCCCTTTGACGTCATACATCTGAGTATTGGCACGCATCAGGGCCAGGTCAAAAAAACACATTAATATTCGAGTGTTTTTAGAAAGATTTTTATTAAGGCGTCTGGTTCTGGTTATTCCATGCTAACAGCTATCAGAAGTGTAGCGTTTGAAGTAACAGACTCGCTAAAACCACTTGCCGGGACAGTTTATCTTGTTTACACTGATAATAACTCCTGTGCGTGTATTCGTCGTTTTGTTTATCAGAAGCCAAGAAACCAGACTGCACTTATAATGGTCCGACAATAAACTAACAATAGCAGTTCTTCTTAACTCTCTAATCATATGGTGATCCAGTGGGCAAAGCGTGCCTGGGGTAAAGATGGGGCCAGCGGAGGCACGCGCTGTCCTCATTAGAATCACAATAGAAAATCACTAAAGGACGAGCAACAGTTTGGAACCGTGTCTTCTCTGTTTAACCACAATAAATAGTCAAGGAACGTTTCTAGTGGTTAGAATGTAACATTAGAACGTTAGACGTATAATTCCATGTTTTTGTTTCGTTTCGTTATCGTGCTCTATTGTAGTGCATTTAAAAATAAAACCGATTTAATGCGACAAGATGCTCATTTTCCACGTGTATTGCACGCACTGCATATAATCGGTGTGGATGTTTAATATTGTAAGACTTTTTAATTCCGTTCAATAAAAACCATATTTCAGCATGTAAAGTTGCAGGAGCTTATATTAAGATAAATCGCGCAACTTAGTATTAAAACAACCTTACTCTGGCATTAATAAACATAAGAGGCAAGATGAGGTAAGAGCAGTTTAAATAAGTAGGCATACTGAATTCAAACTGAGACACATCATTTGAAGATGTTGTAATGACACAGAGGTGATGCGTGTATGTATCGTGAGCGGAGCGGTATAGTGTGCGCAGGTGCCGAGATTATCATACAGCTGTAGTGGAGCCCCCACTCCTAGCACACACTCTTACTCAGAAAAGCAATTATCTGCAATCTTAAATGCTCTCCTAACGCAACCCCCACCATTTTACCCTCTTTACCAAAGACCTACAATCCAAACCCAAGACAACAAAAGAGCCCTCCGGATCTTTCCAGGGCACAATAAAGTACCCCTCCGACGCTTGCCGGTTTAACGACTCACACGCGTCAGAACAATTACAGGGTTTTAGGGCTGAATTAAAGGGGGTGTGCGAATCCCTCACCCTCATCCACCCCTCCTTTCCGTGATCGGACCTTTATCGAGCCGAAAACAAACTTAGAAAATAGCGTGGCACGCGACACCCAAGAAAAAAACAATAAACACTATTTTTGTGAGAATAAATGTTGCATTAGTACATTTATCGATCTTCAATACGACTACTGTTTCCATCCTTTTATATGCAGTTAAAATGGAAAGCGTAATACCTGCCCAAATATTGATTTAATTATCATATTGTAATATAATGTATAGTGTTGTATTTATTGTAACAGTGATTTCGTGATTTCACTTTCGTGATTTATTATTGTGATGTAACATGTTTAACGTTTGACACAAATTTATGTTTGATAAATGATCACTATTAAAACGTTCCCGTTTAAATGATTTTCTGTTATAGTCACGGCTTATTTTGTTTGTGCTATTATGTAATATCTTTTTTACTGTACTGCTTAAAGCTAAAAATCAAGACATTCGGGGACTCGTTGAATAAATCCCCCAGACACATTTATGGCTTATTTTGCATACCAAACCACGCCTCCTCTTTCCGTCCCTCTCCTCGCTCCGAATATAAAAGCTATGAGCTCTCCACTCTCCACGAAACGTAAGTGACGGGTTCAAAGTCCGTTTACCCTGGAGCCAGAAATCTGTTTCTCTTTGCTTTTCAGGTTCCAAGACAAACGAATCCAAGATTTTTTTAAACAGTAGATTTCACTTTTGTAAATCTTGCGATATTACCTTTTGACGATTTTTCTTTAATTGTGGACAACGCTACAGACATTCATATCGGATTATTTTTGCAGTCTGCTATCGTTTAATAGCAGACAAGAAGATACAAAATGGCTATATTTTTAGCAACATGTTTTCTTTTGATATCAATGCAACTGGTGAGTGTTTCACATGCTGCTCTTGAATTATACACGCGTAAGTGTTGTACTGTATGCTCAGTGTGCTGTTTTGTTTCCATAGGCGGAATCCTCTGGTGTGTTTGAGTTAAAGGTGCACTCTTTCGTAACCACAAGCAGTGTGTGTAAACGGTCTACAGACTGCCAGATCTTTTTCCGTGTTTGCTTGAAACACTCACAAGACGTCATATTACCTGAGCCGCCGTGCACTTACGGCACTGGATTGACAGATATATTCCGCGCAGACCAGAGCGCCATTTCCAGCAGCGCGCCTATCAGAGTGCCCTTTAATTTCAAGTGGCCGGTAAGTTGTTCAAAATGAGCCTTTAAGTGACGTTTTTAAAATACAATACAATTTATTTGCAGAACTTAATAAATTGTTTTTACAGGGAACTGTTTCGTTGATCATCGAAGCATGGAACGCAGAGTCCTCCGCCGACCAGTCAACAGGTATGCCCCCATTTGTTGCTCTCGCTCGTGTTGTTTGTGTATATAAATAAAACACGTACACCTTTTTAATTATAAACCGTTGTTTTAATAACATTTTATTTGATTCATTTCAGAAAATCTGAACAATATGATCAGCCGCTTGGCCACCAAGAGAAGACTCGCCATCGGCGAGGACTGGTCCCAGGATGTGCATCTTGGAGAGAAAAGTGAGCTGCGCTTCTCTTACCGCGTAGTGTGCGATGAATTTTACCACGGCGAAGACTGCTCTGATTTCTGCCGCCCACGGGACGATCCGTTCGGTCACTTCAACTGTGATGCCGCCGGCAACAGAATTTGCCTGCCTGGATGGAAGGGCGAATATTGCGCAGAACGTAAGTGTTTTATTCATTCATATAACTTACACATGTTTAAAAGTTGTACACAAATAGATTTTGTTTTTTAAAATTGAATAATACCTGCTGTAAACTGACGTCCTGTCACATTTTAAACTAAAAGTTTGCATACCCCGCTTTTGTTCGCCGTAACAATGGAAGCAAGGCGCGTGGTATAACAAGGACACGCGTTGATAGCTAATATGCTCTGCCTTCCGTGAAAAGACGGCATGTGTTTCTTTTGTGCGCGTCCCAGCTGCTTAGTTTAGTACTTAACAAATACTTGATGCGGCTGAGCCTCCAGAAGGGGGGGGTTGTTTTATGATGCGCAATCATTATAATTTCCCTTTTCTCTCTCTCTCCTTTTTAACAGCCATCTGCTCGTCTGGCTGCAGTGAGGAGCATGGTTATTGTGAGGCCCCTGGTGAGTGCAAGTGCCGCCTCGGGTGGCAAGGCCCCCTCTGTGATGAATGCCACAGATACCCGGGGTGCCTCCACGGCACCTGCAACCAGCCCTGGCAGTGCACTTGCAAGGAAGGATGGGGTGGCCTGTTCTGCAATCAGGACTTGAATTTCTGCACGAATCACAAGCCCTGCAGGAACGACGCTACCTGTACCAACACCGGCCAGGGCAGTTACACCTGTACCTGCAAGCCCGGTTTCAGCGGAACAAACTGCGAGATAGAGACCAACGAATGCGACAGCAACCCGTGCAAGAACGGAGGCAGTTGCAACGTAAGCAATCAAACGCTCACACCTGCGATCTCATGACGATCGCTAATGTCTCTTCGGCATATGTTGTCCTTGGAGCCTAAAAACGAATGGCTGTTTATTTCTCCTCTTAGGATCTGGTGAACGATTACTCCTGCACGTGCCCCAAAGGCTTCTATGGGAAGAACTGTGAGATCAGTGCCATGACCTGTGCCGATGGACCCT
Source organism: Botia kubotai (assembly GCA_036877585.1). Taxonomy (NCBI): domain Eukaryota; kingdom Metazoa; phylum Chordata; class Actinopteri; order Cypriniformes; family Botiidae; genus Botia; species Botia kubotai. The sequence continues at coordinate 3,199 of JAZGTI010006258.1, read as the reverse complement.
GCTTCAACGGAGGCACCTGCATGGAGAAGGGGACCGGCGGATACTCCTGTCGCTGCCCAACCGGATACATGGGCTCCAACTGTGAGAAGAAGATTGACCGTTGCAGCAGTAATCCCTGTGCTAACGGTAAGCATACACATCTTAAAGCTCTTCTATATAGCTCTCTATATATATCCCATAGCTCTTCTGTAGTCCTATATCAACACTGTAGGGCTTCCGCATTCCTTGCTGTCAGCATCTTCCACCTAAGGCAACATGCCGATTTGTTGTCGAGCAGTTTCTCGCTCCTGTTGCTTCACTTTTTTGTTTTGGTATGCATCCACTGTGCATGACACTATCATCGGTGAAAGCCGTGCTACTCAAGCATGCCCGAAAAGACGCCAGTGTGGCTGCTAGACTGATATGAAGGGCGAGATAGAGTTGCATTTAGCAATACCCTTCACTAGCCGAACAACTGTACAGAAAGTTCTTACTAAGCTAAATTAAATTGGAGATTGTTTAAGTCATTGTTTTAACACGCCTTGTCACTCTGTGGTGAATTTAAACACATTTCTTTTTCTTTTTGAAGGTGGCCATTGTCTTGATTTGGGTCACAGCTTGATGTGCAAATGTCGGCCCGGATTCAAAGGCTCTCGTTGTGAAATAAACGTTGACGACTGCGCACGCAACCCATGCCAGAATGCCGGCACCTGCGTGGATGGCGTCAACGACTACACCTGCACATGCACGCTCGGCTTCACAGGCAAAGACTGCAACGTCCGTGCCGATGTCTGCAGCGTCATGCCCTGTGAGAATGGAGGGACCTGCTACACCCACTTCTCTGGACCCGTCTGCCAGTGCCCAACAGGCTTCATGGGTACCCGCTGCGAGTACAAAGAGTCCACCCCTGTCTCCAGCCCTCCTTTCCCAGCTGCCCTGGCCGTTTCGTTCGCTTTGGGTCTCCTCACACTCACCCTGGTGGTTTGTGCTGCCATAGTGGTCTTGAGACAGATGAGACAAAGCCGGAAAGCTTCCTCAACCACCGTACGCAACGACCTGGTGACGGTCAACAACCGGGCATCTTTAATCCCCAGCTCAATGTTAGGCCTTAAAGAAAAGGAGGCTTTTCTCATTCCCGGTGGTTCCTATAAGGTGTCCAATAAGGATGTAGCTCTCAGCTCAACCACGTTGGACACCCATTCCAGTGACAAATCTAACTACAAGCAGAAGATGCTGGACTACAATTTGACCATAGATGAGAAACACACAAACAACAAGCTAGACCTGTAAGTTCTTCATCTTAATTTTCATCTTTGTTTCTGCATTTTGGTTGCACTGGTGACGTTGAATGTACCAAACTCATGTTTATATATTTTCTCCATTACAGGAAAAACTCAGAATCGACAATACTGGTTCCGCCCTTGAACTATTCAAAAGAGGGATTATATCATCCTGTCTACATCATTCCTGAAAACACAGAACAATGTGTCTTTGCTACTGAGGTAAGCATCTCCACCAAAGACTATAGAATAAAGATAGCCACAGAGTTTGGGGAGTTCCTTAAAGAGACTATTGATGCTCTCAAAGTGTTGCTTTTGAGGAACACAGCTTAACAGTTTTGTCTTTCTCTCTTGCTGTTTTTACAGGTTTGACAGTATTCTTATCTGGAACACCTCAACCACAAACGGGCCTGACCCAAAAATGTTTACAGTCTTAAGAAAGAAGTGAAGAGAGTATATATTATATCTACATATATTATTTATTTATTTGTGCTGCTCAGTATGGAGGACGACTTTCTGATATGGACAATGATTTTGCAACAGAATGGGCTCGAAGACCGGAGGAATAACTTGCATAATTTGCACAATTTTCTTTTCTTTTTTAACGTTCCAAATAGAATTATAAATATATTTCATCATATTTAAAAATGTACATAAAGGATGAGAACTCTCTAGAAGAGCTGAGAAGAATCAAGCATTCCTGAATCTCTAAACAGTAGTCTTGTTTTTCCCGTGAGACTTTGGAGGGAAGAAAACAGGCATTCAGAAGTTCATCTTTCTCCATGTATCACAAGAGGCCTTGCTGACCCAATCAATGACATGCAACTGAAGGATCTAGAACTCTGACCGTGGAGTATTTTTTTGGATACGGTTCGAAATTCTATTTATGAACAATTATGGATCTGTGACGAAAAGCAATCAAAGTTATCGAAACAAGCCGCTTCGGCTGCGAATGATGTGAAATAAGGTCTTGGAAACCTGCTGTTTAAATGGCCTGTGTTTTTCATTTTATTTTATACACAGTATTTAGTGCCTACAATTGTTTTGACTATCAGAGACGTTCAATGTAACCAAATCTAATTTTTAATAAGTGCCTCATCTTTCAATGTGCTATAGCTCAGTGAGAAAGGTACTCCTTAGCAACACTGAATTTTTTTCATTTAGAGAGCATATGTAAAATATTCGACTGCATATTTAAAAATCTGTAAAGGAGTATGTTTTTCGACAGAAATGTTTTGGTTGTCTGGGGTACACATTTTTAAACTGTAGAACCTTCATCCTGTCAACATTCACTGTTGCTAAGCTATTTCCGACATTCCCGAGGCTCGACGCGACCAGTTGGTTCGAACTGATAGCCTCATAATTGTCAAGATTTCCTGGTTTTGTGAACCTCAACTTTGGGGTCCTTTTCAAAAAGGAATCTAGATTATTAACAGAGTAGTTTTTAGTTTTTATATGTTTTTTGTTTCTCGATATTATTTTAAAAACCTTTCAAACCAAAATAGATGATACGTTTATATTTTATACCGCCTTTCTTAATTTAACAATGCAATATTGTACATAAAACCTTGAGATGTTCCCACTATTTAATTTGATTGTAAATAGTTTGTATTTATAAAAGAGAAATGTATATATGTTTATGTATGTGCGTATTGTCACAAAGTCAAAAATATATATTTTTCTTAAAATAAATTCTGAAATAATTTATTCTGTCTCATCTTGTCACTTTTGTGTTTAACTGTTAATATAATATTTTTTGGATTTGCGTCAAGACTCGTTAATGACATTGTTATAACAACTTTTTGGACCTGTCGTAAATTCGAACAGTCCTGCAGACAATAGGAACAATTAAAAATGCGATTCTATTTAGACCACAATTTGATAAAGACTAATGAAGTTCCGACAACATGTATTTATGCAGCTATAAAGACAATTAGTTT
>JAZGTI010006257.1:0-23765 GCA_036877585.1 Botia kubotai | reverse complement strand
ACAGTTAGAACTGGTTAATGGAACACAATAACAACGGTTTCAACAAATACTGTTTTCAAAAAACAGTCACTGAAACTTAACGCAGCAGAGGCTTTAGAAGCTCACCTTGGGTTGCCGGTGAAATGAGAAAAGGTGTTTTTAAATCGTCCAAAAGGAACCGTAGGTAGCTGTGAAAGCTCTTTTGATATCACCTCCTGAGTTGTGTCATCCTGCCAAGTATATCCTACAATAAAAGGCACAAGAAACTACCATAAACACGAACGAACAGGATTATATTCACTCTGCTTACACTTCAAATCCCTGACATTTAAAAGACATTACAAAGACCCAACAAGAGATAAAGTGTTTTAAGCTGGTTAAGGCATAAGGATCTTATGTATAAAGCATCTTGCCAGCCAATACGAACGTAAAAACTTGTTGCTTTTCTAACTATTCACGTTAATTAGTTCATATGTTTACTAAAGTAGAATCTAAAGAATTTATATTGGCACTCCGTATCTTTCATTCAGTGACCTGAATTTAGCATTTAAAAATGCCAGACTCTGAAAAATGTCAAAAAATAGCAAAAGACAAAAGACTTTCAAACAGAATTCCAGGGATAGGAAAATTAAATGAATACCAACAATGACTGACACATCAAATCCCATCTTGTGGTTTCCAAGCCTCATCGTGAAAATGTGTTTGTCCATCTTTTATGCAAATGTCACCCAATCAAACACTTGAGATTATTCACCACCCTAAGGCATACAGGTACGTGCTGATTGAATGGATGTATGGGAGGAATGCCATTAACCAGCCCCAGAAGAGGCACAAATATTCTGAAGATCTTCTTAAGCCCCTATAGATGTGACCTCATTAGCCTCCTGCCAGCCTCCGACATTCAGCTCTGTAAATTTGTTTTCCTCTAAACCTGAGGGGTGGGTGCAGAACAATGTACATTTATTATTTACATAATGTGTGGTTCAAAAGTCTGTTTCCACTTGTGAGAATTGTTCTATTATTCCTCGCGTGAGAATTTTTGTTCTATTTAGCATTTTTCTAATTTAATAAATTTATTAACAAACCTATATTACCAGCATAACTATTTAAGTAAACAGCTGAATTAAAAATGGCTTTAAATCATAACTCAGTATTTAATATATCTTCTGCTTTAATGACGGCATTCATTAGAGTTGGCATGGACTCCAAAAGCTTGTGCAAAACCTGATGATCCATGTTATCTCAGCTTGATCTGAGGATGTTCACTAACCCTAATCCTGGGTGTTGCCATGGAAGCAATAAAACCTGACCTTTCTTTCAAATGAATTAAAATTTGAAGTTACATTATTTAATTTGCTTATAACTGATCGTGAAATAGTACTGAATGATAAATATTCTTTGTGTCATTTGGTTTAAATGACGTATTTTAAAATAAATAGATAAAATATTTATTTAAAAATATATTTTATCTATATTTTACATTTTGAACCCCAGATTTTCATTGGGGACTTTTTTTCCTTTGGGAGACTTTTGAACTCTACTATATGTCTTTAAGACAGACAAATAACATATCAGATGGGTTTACAGTGTATGTGGTGCCTGATCTCACCACAGTTATTAAAATATATATCATCTGCTAGCATCTGTGGATTCTCTACATCACTGCATCAGATGTTGGCTGAAGAAGTGAGACAATCACATTTGATATGCTGTGCATTTAAAAAAATCAGAGTTCAATAGTATAACATTAAGGTTCATTTTTTGTAATGTATATAAAGAATGATGCGATTACCATAATAGTGTCAGTAACCATACTGTATATGTATGGTGTGCCTCTATTAAAACCACATACAATCTTAACAAAAAAGACTATAAGAAACAAATTAAAATGTATAAGATACACATTCAAATAGAAGGTAGGATTAGGAAAATGAACAACAGTGTAAAACAGCCACACGAACAGCCACCCCGACAACAGTGAGAGCTGCACCGTTTTGTCTCATCAAGGGTCCACCTCATTAGGTCTTGGATGGAGCCTGACAGAATGTGCTATTACTAATTAGGAGCCCAGTCACTGATGCTGCTGATATTAAAAAGTGTGTGTGTGTGTGTGTGTGTGTGTGTGTGTGTGTGGAGGTAGGGGGTTGTTTCCCCATGTTTCCTCACATTTTTAAATAGCAGAGTGACAGAGGAAAAGAGAGTGCCATGATCTTTAAACTATTCCAGTCTTTGTTTTGATCACGTTCCACTTCCTTTGGTTGCACAGACAAAAACAGAAATGAGTGCAAGTTAATGTAAAACCTTAAATCTTTCTTTGAAACTGAAATCTTTCAATTAGACGGGCTGACCAGCATTGATTTTATTCTGTTCACCATGAATTGTTTAATTTATTATGACAGTACAATGGCAGGGGGGGCACGTGGGCTAGTCCTGGATTCTATGAAATTTCTTCTTTCTTAAAATGGCAACTTTATGGAATAATTAATATAATTTAGGCATCTTTTAAAGCTAGTGGGGAAACATGTACAGTGCAGGTCTCACTTTTGAAACAGTGGACCAATTTGAGCATGTTCCACAGTGTTCTACAAATCTACCTCATATAATTTAAGGCACTGATTAAGACGATGAAGATTATTAATTAGCAGACTAACTACTCACCAGACCGACACTTACAGAACAGTCATTAACTAACAGAACCGAACTTGTCTCTATATTGAAAAATGGCCCCTACACATGCAACTATGTAAACCTTAATATTTCATTTTATATGTAGCATTAATAATACAAGAACTAATATTATGTTACTTTTGTGCAATTTTTGGTCAACACTAAAAACACAGCAGCAAATGAAAGCCGTTTACTACTAGTCAAACATCTGTTTAGCGCAGCATTTAAGAATTCCTCAAGAGAGAGTTAAGACTGCCTGGGTGTCATGAGCGAAGCTCGTATAAAATGATGTGAACTTTGCTGCAGAGGAACAGATGCAGAAAGATAGAGAAATAATTTGGTATTCAAACGCATCCTCTACGGAGGAGTGAACTGCCGAGAGCTCTGTAGAAACTGTTGACATTTGCTTTACTAAACACCACTTGTAAAAACATAGACGCTCCCTAAAACCTTTTGCCTTAAAAGAATATTTAAAAAAATGTCTCACAGCAAATTGTGAATCGTATTCTCATGTTTGTTTATTCAAATGTTTCTATAAATATGCAAAAAGACAATTTATGTACATGGACACATGACCTTTTGCTGTGTAAAAGCTCTGATGCCACAATTAATAACAGGGTGTAATTCAGTTGTACATTGTAATGATGATATTTTTCCAATATTGGTTTTACCAAGCCTAAGAATTCATTTTGTATGTACAGGCAAGAAATTGTAAGCACAAATGAGGACTTGTTATTTAGCTTTTTGGACGGGTTCATTGCTCACTAACAGGCACCAATCAAATCTGTTTTTCTCACTCACTGCCCTGATCTTTGTTTAATACAGTTCTCTCTCACCACCAGATAAATACAAAATTATAAATATATTTGTAGTGGAACCAAGATTGCTTGGCAGAGTGCAGCGTTTTCCCAAAACTAATTAGTTGCCTTTTTTTTGCTATTATAGCCTACTGTGTTGTTATGTATTGTGTTTATTTGTTTTTCATTATTAATTTGTTACTTTCAAGCTTTTGTTAGTGTTTGGTTTTGACTCTCTTCCTGAATTAGGCTAATGGTGCCCCTCTCTTTCCTTCTGTTTCACATGCTGACAAACAAACACACAGGTGTCATGATGCACATTTCTCAATAATGATGCACTGCTGATGAATACATTTTTCTTGGTCTGTTTCCTTTTCTTCCTGTTTTTCCTCACAATCTTTCCCTCCCTGTTCTCTCTGTAGGCCATGGAAGTAAGAAGCTCTAATACACGTCATGCTGAATCAGTTTGCTTCACTAAGCTTCTGTTTGAACATGTCGATTCTACCTGTATGACGGTAGGGACAGAGGTCACTGCTTAACCTTGAGGGCTTGTCTTACAGCTATATCTGCCTCCTGGCACACGTCTATGTTCATAAGCCTTGTGTTGTGTTACCTGAACTCCTCCAACCCCACCAGAACATAACACAAGAGACTGTCTATATGCTCAACATTAATAAAGCGGTCACATCTTTTCTGGCAAACAAATCACATATATGCCAATATATAATACACATCAAATCAAAATATTTACAATTTAAAGTATGAGTGGGAAAACAACAATACCATTTTAATATAGAGTATATGCTTAAGAATATGCAACATATTATAAAAAGTAATTAACTGGAAGCCTCTAGAAATAGCCATAGAAACAAACATTATGCTTGAAAACTCAAACATCCAGCTGGGTATTGTTTTTAAAGTACAGTTAACTTTAAATAAGTTCATATTCAGCTCTATTACATTTGTCCTTTATTTAGAAGAAAGCCTCCTTAAAATCCTCCTTTCTTCTCCATATCACTCTTTACTGTCCGTCACTTCCACTGTCCTTCTCTAGTCATTTACAGTGACACCAGAACAGCGCTACGTTTACACCCAACTGAACGTAAACCAAATCCAGAAAATACTTGTGTAATTTCAAAGATTTAGCTTTCATAAACCATAAAACAGAAATTAGTATTTTAAAATGAAAGTATTAGTGCTGTCAAATGAATACAACAATTTACAATTAAAGACAGTGTAGGCAGTTTGTTTCAGGAGCATTTTGTTATGCTGGTTGAAAGTGTCTTTACATCCTAATAGAAAGCATTAAGTAAAGTGTTATAATTATATTTATATACATATGCTATGTGGAAGGCGCAGAACTATAAAATGTTCGTCCAATCATTGCATTTGGTCCGAATGCAATGATAGGATGTCATACTTGCCTGCCATTTCTGGTTTAAACAAGAACATTTTTGGTTTGGCTTCAATGAAAATGCTCTTGAGCCATACTGATGGGATTGTGGACATACCTACAGTAAATTAAAAACAGTTTAGAACAACCGCTCTGAAAGTTCCCAGTAACTTCCTATTTTTTGCAGATATACTGATCACATTGGAAGACCAAGAGTTGGCAAAATTTCCTTGTTCCTTGTTTGCAGGTAGGGGGCAGATTACAGCAGGGACAGCTGTCAGCTGTCATGATGGACCTGTATGACAAATAGGGAGCATTCTTACTGTCCAGTCAATGGCATTGATTTAATGACATTGTGCAGGGTTTGCGGCGTCTCCACAAATTGTGCGATTTCTTCAGCTACTCTAGATGTATGATGAAGAGAATTGTGAGTCAATGGTATTGATGTTCTCTATATCAGTCTGCCTATCTATCTCTCTCACCCCTCTGCCTCACTCTTGCTCCTGTGAGGAAGAATGTGGAATGATGTCAGTCTGCTAAAGAGTTCTGGAAGGCTGACAAAAGGTGTACTGCAATAGACAAACACACGCACAAACAAGCACACACACAGCACCCACACTCCAGAAATACAAAAGTGTTTCATAGATACACACAAAAGCGTATGCAGGGCAAATGGCCAGGAGTACAAGATAAGATAACGGCAACATTTACTGGTTTACACACATTTAATCTGTCTGCTGAATTGGGCATGTTTACAGAGAAAGCGCGCACACACACACACACAAACACATACACACACACAAACAAAACACACAACATAAACACATAACATGCACTCAGACAAATGTGTACAGGGCATCATGAAATCTAGAGACATTTGGGATCTCTTGCAAACTGCTCTAAAATTACAATAAAACACCGCAACAGCATGTCAATCAAAAGCTGAGGTTTTAGACACCATCTGCATCCAAAAAGAAAAAAAAAAAGAGAGAGAGAGAGAGAGAGAGGAAGCTGAACACAGCCTCTCATCCATCTGATCCCTCTCTCTTTATTTGGCTTGGGTAATTGGAGTAAGTCGGCCATCTCTCTGGCTCTCTAATATTCATTACCATGTTGGTAATTTACCCAAAGACGGTTGCGTGCCTTCCATGCTTTTCAACTCTCATTTATGCCTGTTTGAAAAGATCAAGCTGGTAGCAAATCTCTCCAGCCTATTAAGAGCTCAGATCCTTCACCAAGACAGAATGAACCATGCTGCCCCCACATGGCCATGCTGGAGAATGACAAAAGCAAGCCCTTTCATTTGATTGGTGTGATGAATGAAAAAAACAAGCAAATATGACAGCTATGGTTATGGAAGTAGGTCCTAATGCTTCTTACCCTGCGGAGTTGAAATACATGTATTTTCTTCTATGGAAAATGTTTCGTGAATTATATTATTTTAACTAAATAAATGTGATTGATCAGTATCCCACATGCTGCTCAGTTTTTTAAGAAACACTGCCCAATACAGTCAAGGCACTTAAAACTCAAAACCAGTGTTTGTGCACTCTGTTTTCTGAATCTGAAAAATATAAATTGCTATTATGAATGAATGAATAAATATGGCTTATATTGATGTGAGGCTTCAAATGGAACAAAGCTTAAGAAAATATTCATTCATAAAAAAATCGATACAGACACACATTAGTACAGAATCAGATGCAGAGGCACACACACATTTTTGGTGCACACACGCATGTGTTAGGTTTCTATGGTTTGTGGGGACTTTTCATAGACGTAATGACTTTTATATTGTACATAATGTATTGTATACTCCTTGCCCAAACCCTCACTCTACTCCTAAACCTTACTCTCACAGAAACCTTTTTGCATTTTTACATTTTCAAAATTTTCTTACATTACCATACATTTAGTATGTTTAATAATAACCAGCTGGCTGGTCCCCACAATGTAGGTGAGTGTGTGACTACCTTGTGGAGACATTTGGTCCAAAAATAAGAACACACCCCAACACACAAACACACACACACTCCTCTCAACCAATTAACCCAGCATGCATCATAAATAAACCTTTATAACACCTTTAATAAAATCACTTGTCACATCGCTGTATAATTTCAACAACTCCAGTTAGCATCACACAATAACTGGCTTTGAGCTTGAAAGAGTGAAAACCCACTACATGGTGTGTAAGTGAAAGTATCCATGCTAGTCTACGCTACAGAGAACTTCAGCTCAGACAAAAGACAGTTCAGATTTAAGACTCACATTGCTGGAGAGAAGTTTCTCCTTCAACCGAGATGGTACATTAAGTCCATGCCTGCTAACACAGTGTATCATTGAAAAACTCTGTCATGAAAGCTCTCAGATGTCCATTTCCAAGCCCCTGAGCAGTGAATGAGTGCTCAATCTCATCCTTTCATCCTGCTCTCTTTCATCTGTTCATGACAGACAGCAACATCGCACCACAACAGAAAAGTGCACGTTTGGCTGCGTGTCAGCTTTTGAGCTCTGGAACTGATTGTGATGCGCTTGTGTCAAAACCAGAACACGCTGCTGTTTTGAGATTTGATGATGGTTTTTAGTCTGTGGCTCATTGATCTTCAGTTTGGCCAGAATCTAATCATGGCAACAAGGTATACCACAAATCAAGAGTGATAGCTAAAGCAGTGAGTGATTACATTTACATCGATTCATTTAGCTAACGCTTTTATCCGACGCAACTTATAATTAAGAAAAATAAGTAGTTTAGCAAATAAGGCAAAAAGATGCAACACAAAGCTAAAAGCTAAAAAGGTACAATATTCCTGAGATGTGGCTATGATCAAAAAATAATACAAAAGCAAATAGTCTATTTTTTAAATTTAAGATATTATTTTAATATATGCATTATTGATCATATGCATGATATGTATTTCAATAATAACCGTTATTAAAGCAATAACTATTAATAAGTATTGGTTTTAATGGCAACAATGGCAAATAATAACCATACTGTAGCAAAACAGTGAAAACTCATTTATATGTGAAAAGGCCAATAAACAAAAGGGTTCTGGTATCACAGAGGAGTAAATCAAGTAAACATGCACCACCTGGAAATAATGAATATAAACGGGTGATGTGAAATGACAAGTCCACAGGCTGATATCAAACAGTAGACTGATGTCTAAAGCAATTGACAGCTGACAAGAACGGAATCATTAACAGGCAGGAAAGTTGGTAATGAAATAGATGTGTAATTAGAAAGACAGACGATGGACGTAAACAATAATTCCACAGTGAAATGTGCTTCACACTGTGGAGAAGAAAATTAAATGTGATCACGCTAAACAGACATGAAAGACAGCTGGTAGAACGTAGACAAACAACGTCATGTGATACCTCCGTGGACCAACTTCTGGAGAACGTTCCTCAGACGCTGGAAAGATGCTGGAGACACATCGTATGCGTAAGAAACTGCCCCTGAATATCTCTGACATCTCCCAAACACTCCATCTGCAAAATAAACACACAGACACAGTTTACCCATAACATCAGTTATGGCAAAATGACCATTAACGGCAAATATGTTATACACCTCAGGGTACACAAAATACCCCCATAATAACACACTGCATGTTGCTGCCATTTTAAAATAATCAGATATGGCAACAATTTTTCATACTACATGCTTTACTGAATAAATTAATACTTTATATCATGTAAGCAGCCTACTACTCTAAGTATCCAAGAAACCATAATACTTCTGTTTGTAAAATACAGTATTGCACCTGTATTAACAACTGTGACTGTGATAACAGCCTTCAAGGAAACATGGCCACTGATGTTAGGCTTGAAGGAAACACAACTGTGTGTTTGTGGCCATCAGTTTGTTTTATAAAGCTGAAGTTAGTGCTCGGGGTCATAATAACCACAGGGGTTCGAGTATTTCCTTTTTCATTCTTTCTTATTGACAATTTCAAGATAAGCACACAGGCCGTCAGGAAATGCACCTATACACAGTCACACACACACTCACAATATCTGGCACTTGTTTATCCCCCATCACCAGGGACCCAGTGCCACTCAATAGTCTGTTGCTAGGCAACCCAAACCATGGCTCAGATTGGCTTCATAATTCAATGGCTATCTGGGCGAACAGCGAGGATGCAGGGTATAGCAGCTGTCCTCACGAGGAATACTAATGACCACAAGTGTTCCTTCACTATGTAAGAGGAGTTTTCATCTAAGTGCTCATCTGCGCACCAGATATATTTAATTTTAAGGACATTTTAAGTCATACATGGTCTATATCATTGTACATTACATACTGGATCACAGATTATCTTAAGGCAACCACAAGTAGCTTTTGTTTAGAATGGAATTCCACCGTGCGAGCATGAGAACATTGGAACGCAACAGTGAAGAGAAAGGCAGAGAGAGAGGGATAGTCTCTTATAGAAGGAGAGAGAGAGAGAGAGAGAAATAAAAAATAATATAAAGGAGAATTAGAAAAACAGTTAGTATACTAAGAGAACCAATCAAAAGAATAAGTATTTAAAAAGAAAAACAATGAAACATTCACTTTGGATAAAAGCGTCAGCCAAAATGACTAAATGTAAATAAGTGTAATCTTCGTAGCTAATTTCAGCGTATTTATAATACATATCTTACTCTGCTTCATTGTAACTTAAAACCTGCTATGTCAAAACTTTTTACATATGCACCAGACACATGACATAACCACCAGCGAGCGCACCATTTTCGCTGCCTCCGTGTCGGTTTCCATAGCAACCTCCCTCGCCGTCGGCTGCCTTTTTTCCTGAGCCGTCTCCGGGAATAATCACACTCTAATTACAGTCATTGCGCTCAAATATAGACTCGCCTGCACTCTCTCCTATTCCACGATTCCTCGAGCTCTACACTGTACAACCATAAAACAGAGCCTTAGGGAAACAGACTGAGTAATATGAGTGGTAATATAAAATCTATCATGCAGTCTGAATGATCAAACATGACACATTGACTTCCCACTCGGTGGTAAATGATATGCCTCTAGAACGGTGGGCTTTGTCACTCATTTGCAAACGTTTTAAAGGCTGGCCGTGATAAGTTTAATAACAGTTCTACGACCCCTGTTAGGTCCACTGTCATGAAATGATCAGTATTTTGGCTGTTCTGTCCTCTAATCAGAGCTAAAGTGAAAATGGAGAACACAGATCAAGATTTTATAGCATTGGTCCTTCAGACAAGATCTGGATCTCTCATACTGAATGTGAATTTCAGCTTTGTCATTTGACAAAATATCTGGCCTTACATTGGAAAACTGTCGATATAAGATGACAAATGACTCAAAGCGTCTGAAATATGAAAGCTTCTACATTAATTTTAGGGTTGAACGATAACCTTAAATATCAGTATTTGAAGTACAAGACATTGCTGTTGTTGGTTATATAATAATTACAGTGTCAGTAAGGTTAATGCATTAGATAATGAATTTCAAACATGCACCACTTTAAATAGTAAATAAACAGAAACTAAAATGGCTACTGTGCCTTTAATTTTAGAACAGAATAGCAATATTTTAGCATATAGCAACATTTAGGGTCATATAAATTGGTAAACACTCTATCAGTGACTGTATTTACTGACTTCATTTTATATGATGAAAGAATATAATCACTACTTGCGGTGTTTTTAAATTATATATTGACAACATGCCATTCAAGTGATGCAAATTCTCTAACCTGCTGCAATTCTTGTGCTCTGCCACAAGGAGGAGACTTGACAAGAGGAAACATTGACTGGTACACTCCCAGATCAAAGCACAGCCCTTATAAGGTGACTCTTGAGTAGAGACTAAATTTGTGAAGTATAATGGCTTGCATCCCAAATTAAAATTCAGTTATTTTTACAGGGGTCTTTGTTACGGTGTAATTATGTATTTATATACTGAGTACTGTTAATTAACAATATGTACTTATTTAGGATTAGGTTTTGGGTTAGTTGCATGTAATTATGCATAATTAACTGTCATTACTATAGTAAGTACATGTAACATAAAGACACTGTACGTAAGTGTTGCGTAAAATTCTTTGATGCCAAATAAAAATTTAATAAAAATGCAAAACTTTACCATTATGTACTATTAATAATAATAAAACAAACAACAATTTGACAAGTAAAAGATGAAACACACAAACCTTTGATCTCTCAAAGACACAATTGTGTTTCATACTAGGTACTCTGTAGGGTGAGTATGGAGTTAAATGATGGCCTTTAAATAATGATGATCAGTTTATTGATTATGTCCTACACCATTCATAATGAATCATTTTAATGAAATTCTGAAAACTACATTTACAATACATTTTTTCAGACAGATATTGGCATCACTCAACGGATGGATATAAAAACAATACGCAGTCAAATAAAATACAGTACTATACACAGTATTTACACTACTATGTATACAGAAAGCATTTCCTCATATGGGAATACATATTTTTGCAGTGTGCACATAAGATATTAAAGTCCAGCAGTGTGCTTGTTAAAGCCAGAGGAAAACCCGAGCACTTAATTTAAGGCTGACATTAAAAGTAATTTCTGAATGTCAGACCTGCTAAGTGCCTTTTTTCCTAATATCTTTTCAGTCTCTTCTGTTATTCCCCATGAATACACGGATCATAAAACACTTCTTCTGGGAAAACCCAGGACAGTTTTACAGCACAAAGTGTATTTAACCTTGTCTTTTCTGTCCTTGAATGGGTTTTACTCAGAAGTCTTCCATGTTGTAAAACATAAAACAATTGAAACAATTGAAATCTCTTCTCCTGCTTTCAGGTTATGATTCTTAATCAATCAAATTAAAACTCACATTCAACTGAGCTCCCATTAAAGATGTCAAGGTCTGAAATGAATAGCTGTTATATGGGCAAAAGTGCACGAATAATAATAACTTGTGTCCCTCTCCTCAGTGGCTGTTTAAATAAGGAAGCAGGTCGTGAGGATGTGGACTTGAGGCAGTGAAGTACTTCCTCCACTGATAATGCGGAGGCAATAATGTTAATCAATGAGAAAAACACAAAAACATGCTGCAACCAAATCAATACTAAGTCCGATATATGTTTTCACGGTTCATTGGTAAATTAAGGCCTTATAAGTCATGAGATGGGCAGATAATGACCATATAGGTTACTATATTTAAAACAAAGGGGAACAATGAATAACACAGCCTGAAGATTATTCCGATTCTCAGACAACTGCTCCAAGCCATTAAAACCATTACTACAATGTGCCTCAGACCACACAGACCACCACTGAGAATCGATTCCAGTGTCGAGAGAACCCAAGAGTGATACTAATGAAGACAAAGTCAACAGGGACACCCGAAAGAGTCCATTTTGGCAGCATTAAGAACCACAAATGTAGCAGATTATCTGGATATGTTGAGGCTTTAGCTTAATGTGGCAATTAGTTCATCTACAGGTCTTAGTAAAATTAAGTCAAGGTGGCAGTGTAAAGACTGAACACATCACCTTTACAGTAATGCAGTATGTAGATGATATCCACATATGACAACAAATCAATATTTGGCTCATATTTGACAGGCACAGTCCAACAATGCAGTTCTGTTTGAAAAGGTGTGAGTGTGTTTCTATCCATACGCTTAAATCTATAGCACGCTGTAGATAATAGCACCACAGCTATAGAAATATAAAGCATTTTCAGCAGCTGCAATTGATTATAAGTTGTTGTATAGGAGCAATATAGGAATAACTGGAGGTGAATCATTGTTCCTGGTACGATCTGTGTGTGGCCATTTAGTGTTAAGATTAATGTCTAAATTATAATAAAAGCTAAAATCTGTGTGTTACAAAAACATAAACTGCCGGAAAAGACTTCATTAAAGCAATAACTAAAACGTTCTTCTGAAAACTAGATCCACACATTATTTACCTTGAACTGTACTGTAGCTTTTTTCCTCACTCTTATGGCAGCATAATGTCAGAATAAAATATGACAACTTTTCTTAACCTCTTTCTTATGCATGTTATTTCTGTATGCTTAACGGAAAGCTTTGTTTTAAAATACATAACACCTTACAAGAATGTTTGTTCACACATCAGAGTGTTTCTGTTGACATGCTGTCGCTGCTCTTAAGATCTTATTCATTATAATACAGACTCTGTGGGCATTTAAAAAAACAGATCTATAACCAAATGAATAAAACTTCAAAATACAATTTTAAGTTAAAGACAAATATACAAATTTTAAGTTAAAGACATTAGAAGAATGTTAACCAGTGAAATTCTCAGAGGAACAGATGCATCCCAGAGAGTCCAATGATTAAAATAAAATCCCACGCCATACATTTGCATTCATGCATATGGCAGAAGCTTTTATCCCAAGCGACTTACAGTGCAAACAAACTATACATCTTATCTCTTTCAGCTCTGCCAGTCGAATTACAGCAAAACAGCAAGCAGATATCATAACAGCAAGAGTCTAGAAGCTTCCAAATGTTTCTGATTTTAAGTGATCCGGTCTTCATAGTGAACATGTCTGTTTTGTGACTTGGCAAAGATGCTTTGTTGTTCTCCAGCAGTTATGCTTCCAACACTAATGACTAGAACCAAAGTCTTAAAGACCAAGTTCGGAATCCAGAAAATGCCCAGCAGGTTGGCACTAGTCTATCGGTTTGGCTGAAAGCGGAGGATATTTCTGTTCAAACACAGAAAACGTCGGCTTGTCTAAGCAGATAATGACTTGCATGCTGATTTTGAATGTATGGTCTGCCCGTTACAGGCTTACAGTGCCTGTCTGCTAGACATATTACATCTCATTTATGATTGATCATTCCTCTTTGGGAAGAACAGTTTAGTTGGTTGAGGCACTAATGGGCAGCTTTTCCCCCAAGTTTTTATAGTGCCTGAAATCGCTAGACACCCACGGTCAAACCATCAGTCACCCTTTACAAATACAATGTTTTAGACTCCACACTTTAACAGCATGAGTAAATATTGGCCTCTTTAAACATGATCATACAGTCACTGAATTGTTTTGTTGGTGCTAGTTCTTCCTAACTTTGTCCTTCAGAAAACATTTTTGCATTTATCTGTTTCTCATCAATAAAACACTATGAAGTACAGTACAGACAAATTGCAATTGGCAGGCAGTGTGTGGTGAAATTAGGGCAAAGAAAATGGCCAATACACAGCATGTATTGGCCACAGTCATAAATGATGTCATAACACATTTGTATGATTTGTATGATATATGATTTTACTTCTGACTTCTTAATATGACGCCCCTTGATACTGAATTGTTATAAAATACTGGACTCCATTCCATGATTAATCTTATTCCCTGTGATTATCAATTAGAGTAGAAGAAGGATCACAGAAGATCAATAACTGGCAACTGAACAATAACAAATCATAACTGAAATGCTTATGAAAGAGCATAATTAGCCTTGCATTCCCTTTCTGCCTCTTTTCTAATAAATAGCTGTTATGTTCTAGGAAACAAATTGTACGAATTGTGATATGTTTTGTAAAGCAAATCAGTGATTATGTAATTATCCCATTAAGGTCAAACAGAATTCATTAACAACAGCGTATAATATAAATATTATATTAATCCTATAATAAAAATGTAACAATCGTTTTGAATATCATCATCAACATTACTGAATACGAACTATTTTTATTCAATAAAATGACGGTCTTTTGAGGTATAAAATAGAGGTTAGTCTTTTGAGGTATAAAATAGAAACTTTTAAGCAATAATATCACCTCTGTGAGGAGAAGCCTTCTTAGAAAGAACAGCTGAAGTTTGGCCCAGTTTTTGGAAGATGAACTTGATGAAAAAAATAAAAATCACCATCCAAAATTCACGTCCTTTTACATTATCAAATTATCAGTCAGTTCTTAGCCACTAACCCTCATTCCAGCCCAGGTGAGTTGAGGTAAGCTCATATCAGATATCAAAGAGATGTTGAAATTACCAGTAAGATCAAGCACATTCAATCGAAAGATATATTGTCTGTCTGTTTAAAACAGTGGATAAGCAGCGCATCCATCAAAGATAAACAAAGCCTGTCACTTCAAATCATTCTCAAGAAAACAGATGGGCAACAACATAAAAACGATGAGAGAACCAGAGGGAGAGAAAAATCCCCTGACAGTCCTTGTTATATTTCCTTCATGAGACCTGAGATTTGACAGCACTCCCAGAATACTTAGGTTTTCACTCCTGACCGCCTTTGTTTAACTGAAGCAAAATGCTGCTTATCTTATTTGGGCTCTAAATGCATTCCAGCTCAAGAAAGGTTTCAGACCACATGGAAAAATCATCACACATGCTTAACTCCAAATACAGCCTTTACAAACAATGAAGAAAATGAACAGTTGACAGCTGAACAGAAACCTCACCACTGCCATCACGTTTTTATCAATCATAAACTATTTCTTAATACATTCTATTCTATTTTATAATAGATCCACGTATTAAAACAAACTAAAATTTGTAGCTTTTTAACCAAACCTGCTACAGTATTAGTACAGTTGAGAATCATAACATGATAAACACACATGACAATTATCACAACTTAAAATTTGTCATGCATGTCTAATAGAGGCTAACCAGAAAGCATTAATTGATGAACAGACAAAGCCCATTGAATTGAGTATCACTCAAGACTGACAGAATCTCTTCTACAACCAGGCAGCCCAAAGTAAATCTCAGCCTGCCTCTCTGACAACTAAACCTCAATTGAGTCTTATCACTTACAGCTCTCCCCACTCAGTCCCTCCTTATTTCTCTTGAAGGCCACACAGACATTGCCTTCCAGTCTGAAACCATTTTGGAGTCTTACAAGTCTTACAAGTCAGCTGACCACTGACCCGCCCTATAACACTACCTTAACTAGTTTCACATTCAAGCTTTGGCTATCATCCAACTAAACTTCTATGTTTTCTGTTACAAGAATCTGCCATTTGACCTTTTAAGTGAATCCAAAATGCTGCTTCTCCACTGTATTCATTTCCCAGAAATCAGGTTATGCCTCTGGACTCTCTGTTAGGGATCTGTGGCTGCCAGAATCAGACACTGTTTCTGTCCTGTGGTGAAACATCTGACCTGCTGGTTTATCTACAAAATGTACCCGTTACAACCACAAATTTGTCAAATGAAAAGCCCCTGCAATTTTATTTCATTTTACCAGCAAGCACTTCACACAAAAGTGTCTGTTTCTTGTCTGATCTAAAGTACTTTTACCTCTAGCGTCATCTTGTTTGAAACATAAACTATCTACAGTATCCGGTTATAGATGAATACGCAATATTACAGAATCTTCTTTCTGTTTACAGATGGACATTTCTTGCAAAATCAGACTCGACTATTCAAAATATAAATCATTATTATAAACGTACAATACTTATTATAAACTTAAAATGGGGTAAGACAGAGAGATGGTTGCATTTGAAACTACATGAGATAAAAGCTAGATGTAAATTTCTGAAATTTCTGAAAACATATTAATTTAATTTATTCTTTTTAACCTTTTTCTTTTTAGTACCTTTTACTACTATTTGCGAACTATGTTAACATATTTTGCAATCTTTGGTAGAGCTTTGTGCGTTAACCTTTTGTGTGTAGAAAATTAATGTTAACAATACCATTTGTACCCATAAACGATCTCTACAGCCACAATCTGTCAGAAAGCCACTTCATCTGTGTTGGCGTGCTGCAGTTTAAATGAGAAGTGTTTACTTAGACTGTGCCAAATATATCATCATTTAACAACTCACCGTTGATGCAGACTTCATATGACTCGCATACCTCATCCTCAAACAGACAACCTGCAGAAACACAGGAAACATAAACGTATTACTAGGGAATAGACGCAGATATGATGTGGGTGCAGGAATTCATTAATGGCTTGTTCAGCTCATCGAGTTTCTGTTTACCATATTCTGCTGATCAATATTTTAAATGCAAGTCTAGGACAGACAGAATCACCCATGTACAACAGATTTCTCATTAGTGGGCCTTGGAGATTACTGTAGTAAATAAGGTTTGAAATATGCTTCTCTTTAATAAATACTTTTTGCTTTGAGACTCATGCAGTATCAAAGAACAGCCAGCTTAGGCTTTCTGGATGGTTATCTCTTTTAATGCAGGCAATCGTGCATTCTTGTTTTGCTTTTGAGAGGTATGGCATGTGGAAATGTCTTGTAGGACTTAATTTCAACAAATCATTCTATAATTTACCTAGAGGGCACTAAGAGGGTTTTACATTATAAATGAAGAATTGAATTCATATTGCAAATAAAGGGTTAAACACCAATTGGTTATAAATCATGCGTTAGAGTCTACACACCTTCATTCAAACCCAAAAACTTCATCCACTTATTAGAGAAACCAAATGGTGGAAAATGACTCTAAAATATTTAAACCAGATATTCACAGCAATGCGGAGCTGATCTTTAATTAACAGTTAAACAATTTTGTCTTATTTGCGGTTTATATTTTTTCCACTGTGCATAATATGTCTCTACTGAATAATGGCATGTCGCTGATTTGCTTAAGAAAACACACACACAAATGTTTAAGGCACAAGTCATTAAATCCATGAGTAGAATCATCCCACTACTGACCACAGATGTGTAATAGAACTATAAACACCATGTAATTATTGACCAGCTCATTTATTTACAGATACAGTAGACACGCAAACTGAACAGACCAGAACACAAACAGTGACAAAACAGTTTGCCGTTCCCATGGAGATGAGACTGAAACAAAGCTCTTAGGTGACAAGAGGAAAGATTATGGAGCTTTATACATGTGCCTGTGTGTGTGTGTCTGCACATAGCCAACAGACCCTTCAGCAGCTGTCCTTTGATAAAGCACAAGGGAAAGACAAATAAGAGGAAGAGAAAAAGAGAGGGAGGGCGAGAGAGAAAGTGAGAAATAGAGAGGGCGAACCAGAGCTCACTGCTGTTCCTTTTTTCATTACCACACACATTTATTACTTTGTTCACTTTAGAGAAATGTCTCATTTTTTTCTCCTTTTTTCAAGCCCCTGAGATATAACTTCGCCCCTGAGTTATATCTGCCCACATTTCTTTATTATCTGTCTGTCTCTCTCGCTCTCTGTCGCAGTCTGTATGCCCTCAAAAGAAGCATAACCCTTATATCTACAGCTGTCATTACTGTAATAATTCATAACTGATGAAAGAGCAGCATTTCGTGTCACTGTTGCAAACTATGTACTCAAGAAGAAAGTGAAGAACTAATGAGCTCACTGAGAACTGCAGCCCAAATACCTCAGATGTATCACTTTATAACTAAAATGCTATATAAATTAATGGCAATGCTGTTGGCATGGCGATTTAGAAAGCTGACAGAAATAAAGAGTCCATCAGTGGGGAGAGGGTCAGGTTTAGATTCGGTCTCTATTAAGCATGAAGTCAATCTGACAAACTCTCCACTACACCGTTTAAAGCTCTGTAATTACTTCTGATCACTTAAGTCTTATCAAAGCACCTTTGTATTAGAACTTGTCAGAATTATCATCAGCATTCATTATTAATTACCCCTGTTCCTCAATCAGACATCAGACATCAAAAAAGTGTTCTGCCTGTCACTAGCTCCAAAATCAGCCCGACGCAACCATTTGTTATCTCTGAAGAGTGTCTCTACGTGCTGGCTGGTCTGTACTTGGTGGGTTCTGGGGTTGATTGAAAAGGAAACATAATTAAAAAGCAATAGCTGACGACTATATTTTTCACCATAGGGAAGACGAAAGAGAGAGAGAGAGAGAGAAAGAGAGACACTCCCAAGGCACAGCGCACTACAGAGAAATCCTTCAGCAATAGATTACAATGTTCCAAACTTGTTAGGCACAGTGTTAAGGCTGTTAGTCACTGTCAGCGCAATATAATGAGAAAACAATATGCGGCTGTAATTTGGACAGAACATGTGGGTGATGCATAAACCAATTTCAGTGGAGACAATGACAAACACTGAGGTGTTTGGTGTGATGGCACAATGTCACATGAAAAGATACTTGTGATAGAACTCTAAAAGATAAAGTCTAAAGTCACCAGACATTTTCATTCATTTCCAGCAAAAGCTACCAACGCTCAATGCACTGATTACATTTTGTGTCTGCGTCTGATGAAAATTTCCTTTCAAATACAAACCACAGGAAGCCTCCCAGGTGCTGAGCATATCTGACTCTTCACCCCTCCCACAGCACGATGCTTTGACTGAAGCTTGGAGGGCGACATCTTTATTAGGAATCTATTTTAACCCACCATTCACATAGTGGCTTATTTCCCCAGAGGTTCAAGCTGTGAGGATGCACAATAACAGGAATGCATGCGAAGCCCCATCCACGGCGATTACACCAATGCACTGAATGATGATGGCATGAATTAGTGTTTTATTTCAGGCTGGTAGATTTATACCCATTAAAATTTCTGTCTCTTAGAGGCAGCTAGTGCTTTCTGTAAATAACAGTTTATATGCATGACCCTGATGCTAAACGCTTGCACTCCATGCACTACTAATTCTACAGACATTGTAAATTTGCTGCAAGCGTAAACGATCTGTAATTATGTAGTAGTTTGATTGACATCGTTATTAAAATTGCATACAATAATATCTGAGCAAAATGATAAGAAAAATGATATAAACTGTTATTAAGAATGCAAAGCACTGGCTAGTGCTAACAGACAGGATTTTTTTACCCATTAAACGTCTTGTCTCTTATGTGTAGCCAGTGCTTTCTGTTGTAAATAACAGCTTATATGCATGACCCTGCATGCACTACTAATTCTACTGGCATAACTACAGGTGGTATTAAAATTGATTATGGTGAGAGTAAAAATAGCCAGTGCCAAGTGACCTAAATTCAGAATTATTCATTCATTATGATCCGTGGAGGATAGGGGACTGTGTTCACTTATGACTGGGCTTGTTTAATCATTTTCGCCAGATATTAATATTATTGTAAGCAATTTTAACACTGATGTGCATCAAACTACTACATAATTACAGATTTACAATGTCTGTAAAATACATGTTTGCATACATTACAGCTTAAACATTATCATATACATTATAAATGTGACATTCATCAACCCATAGACATTCAATAACTCATGCTGTGTTATTGCTTTCTAATAAATATCTGTATGACAAAAGTGCCCTATCACACTGTGTCAGTTACACAGATGTGTACATTCCGAATTCACAAGGGGTTTACAAACAAATGATTCAGTTACCTTAAATATTTTAAATACAAACACAGATGTCAATGAATACAGAACGATTTAAATATCTAACAGCAGTGGGCACATTATGGAAAGCACTGGAAAACTGTTTTAGTGTTTCACCTAATTGTGTTTTTAAAACAGCATGATTATGATATTTATCAGGGCTGGCTCTCGTACATTTATATTTGTAATAACAACTTAGAAGATAAATCTGTATGCTTAAACCACACTGCAGCATGTTATTGTAGCTGTTAAGAGAGGTGAATACACAAATATTTACAGTGAATCATAATTGTTTATTGTACTATTCACACTGCTTTGATATGGAGTTATCTTCTTATTTAAACAGTGTTTCACACCTGTAATTTTAAAAGAGGGTTAGCACTGATTTATGGTTATGAAACGCTCCGTCGGGGCAGGATTAACCCGCATTGCGGTACCAAAGGTAAAACGATGCGGAGTTAGAATGTAACTGCGAATTATCGTTTAACAACAGACAACCAGTTGCCTCAGCGCTTACCTTGTTCAAATATTCAGAGCTTGTACAGGTGTAGAAACTTCTGAGAGAATAGAGTAGTGACTGGAGTCTCAGATCATACTATTTTGACTTTTTAGGACGTTTAAAGTTATTTAAAACCGCCGTCATTTCCACAGAATCGGATACCAGTTTTCAAAACACGTCGCATGACTGTCGCGAGCTATATTCGTCAACATTATTGCCCTTATTAATATGCACATACAACTTCAAGCGCCCAATCAATGTTATCGACCTCATAAATATGCAAATATTAATTAGTCACCGCAAACGTAAACGTTTTTAAACGTTAACCCAAGGCTAACAAACGTACAATGTAAAATCATGAACCCAAAAACTCTAAACAGTGTAGAACATGCAAGATAATACAAGATTACATTTACCCAGGGTTAGAAATGACCCCGGTTAACGAGTTTATGTGTGAAAATCTCTCTAGGGTGTTTATTTTTAATTTATGAGCTGGGTGACTTTGTAATGTCATAAACCATTGGACCATAGAGAAAACATTTATAAATTCTTTGGAATAATCACAACTTCTTGTGTTGTTTATTATAAGACTTTCTGTAATACAAGTTGTCTGTAAATATATTTATGTTTTTCTTCTGTGTTTCTGAAAAGTTTTTTTTTCATCAACATGCACAGACACAGTTCTCATCTTTTATCACAAGATGTGAAATGCATTTTGTGAAATGCAGCCAATGACTATAAGTGACCCCCGGCACCCCATCTATCCTATTACCCAAGATGCACCGAGAATCACTGTAATAAATATCAGGCACTTGTCCCTTGAATGCGGAGATCACAGATACTCTCAGCTTCAATTTTCCTCCTGTGCCTTCTTCTCCGTGTTTAGATCCTTTGTCTTCATCAATCATGAAAAAAAATGATGGGTGAAGATTTTCAATTTTGCAGCATCACGTTTAAAAAGACAGATTTCGGATCTCGATTAAATTCCCCAGTGCTTATTATGAAGTCAAATTTCCGGCATAATTGCACTTAAATAGCACAGAGGACAGATTACCATTTATATTGCAAATTATTTTACACTTTTGTAGTGTTTTGTTGGCCTCCACTGCTTTGTTTAATGGCACTAGGGAGTGTGTTTTTATTGTGTTTATTTCAATGTAATATTCCTGGGCATTTATCTTAATTGAACCTTAATTGAAAAGAGCTTTGTGGTAGTTTTGTGTCTCTGAAGCTTATTACAGTGTTGGTATAGAAAGACATGAGGGAAAGCACTTAAGACTGCATGTATGAAGATATTCTTCTCACTGGGCAAATGATGCGTAACAGTTTAGATGTATAACAACCATAAGAGACATTTAATTTAAAGACTTTCCTCTATTCCCATTAACTGTACCATCAGTCATGACATATGACAAGGACACAGCTGTCTCCTCCTTCAGCCTGATGCTGGCCTGTTTTCAAATTCACACTATCCCTTGGTGCACCTTGCTAAATGGGCTGTTGGCAGGTAAAGCAAAGAGGCATGTAAAAAAGCAGGATGTGGCGAGATTAGAGTGGAATGGAAAGAAGCAATTTTGTGTGCAGCAGCATACTCTGCCTCACAGACAGAGTACATGACCTGAGTGTAAATTAATGGCGCATCTTGAATCTGAGAGTTTTGTGCTCATTAAAAAAAACACCTCAGCCAAGGTGAAGGCAAGAAAACACTTTTAATAAACCCTCGTTTTGTCTTCCCAGAAAAAAACTCACCCACAAAACATTTAAAGGATTCAGCTAAAAGTCACAAGACGATTGTGTGTTTAATTTGAATAGCTATGTGGAATTAAGACATTTGTTTTTTACTTTGCTTATCAATTGGAAATGTCTTAACTCCAATTACTTGATGGAAGTATGATGGAACTTACAGTATTTTCATACTGAAGTTGTTAATGTGTTACAATACCTGGTAAACAACCTTAGACAACTCAAGAACCTTTATAAAGTCAAAAATGGTTCTTAATAAGGGGAGACTTTTCTGAAGACCTTAAGATGCTGCAAAGAACCTTAAATAACCTTTATATTTTTAAAGTGGTCTTTAACAGGAAGTGGCAACAGAAAAGCTACTGTTCTGATAATTGTTTCACATATAA
Organism: Botia kubotai; assembly: GCA_036877585.1. NCBI lineage: Eukaryota > Metazoa > Chordata > Actinopteri > Cypriniformes > Botiidae > Botia > Botia kubotai. Next base: position 1,026 of record JAZGTI010006257.1, on the reverse strand, counting down.
GCAGTCTTCTCACACCCACATACATATGTCCAATTTGGCTCTCCCTTTTATTTTAAAAAAGAGGACAGTATCTAATAAAGCTTATTAACACCATGTTTTACAACATTGACTTTAGAGAATATTACTGATCAGAAATGGGGCTTTAAAATTGCTCCTGCAGCTCTACTGGTAGAACGTTGTGTTAGTGCAAAAGGTTGTGGGTTCAGTTCCCAAGAAACACACATACTGATAAAACGTATAGCTTGAATGCACTACAAGTCACTTCGGATTAAAGTGTCTGCCAAATGCATAACTGTGCGTAAAAAGAAAAGAGAGGAAATTGTTTTTGAGACCGCTGGCATGTTACTTTCAATTCATGTATGATAGCTGAAGTCATCTGTAGCTTTAAGAATAAAGATTTCAATTAGATTTTAAAACCACCATGTGTGACATTTTCGAATTAGTGCAGGAGGCTTAGACACTCTTTTTAACTTCTATACACAAGATGATTTTTGGACATTACTTGGTTTTCCTTGTGTGCTGTACATACTTTCCATTGTGCTGTTATGGCCAAATCAGCACATGCGTGTGTGATATTGCTTATTATATATTATATAATTTTATATATTGCTGTTAGTGGGCTTTTACAAAATAGATCCTACTTAAATCAGACATATCTTAAGCTCCAAATGGCATCACTACTCTAAACTTGTACTGTAGGCTGAACTGGACTTGTTTAATCAAGACCTAATATATAAATAAAAATGTAATGGTTGAACCACAAGACAGAGGAGGAAAGATAATGTCAGTGGGGTCCATCTGAAAGCAATTACCCACTAGGGGGCTCCAGGCATCAACCTATCAGTATGAATTAAAGATGTAAGTGACATGATGGGATTCTAGGAACCGGGAAAAGACAGTATGACCTTTTCCTTTGTCCTTCTGAATGATTTAGATGTGTACACACACAAGACACAGAAAAGTCAGAGAAATGGGAAGGGTAGAAAAAGAGAGATGGATTTTCCTCTAATATTAAAGCCTGCAAAT
>JAZGTI010006256.1:0-23768 GCA_036877585.1 Botia kubotai | reverse complement strand
AATCGCGTTTTTCTCCGCTTCAAACCTCTCCAACCGGAAACGGAATAGCAGCCTTGCGTCAAACGCGGAAGTACGCGTGCATAGAGCCTATTGCTGAAATCAGAAAGATAGCATTAGCTGTCCAGCCCGAGGCCTCTGTCTTCAGTGCAGAACGATGGTCTAACATTATAATGTTATGTGAGGTAACACCTGGTCTTATAGTCTGAAAAGCTTTGATATGTAGGAACCAGTTCCTCTGTATGTATGGCAGTCATATGTGTGGACAAAGGTTAGGTCGTTTAATTTGTGTCTCTTATATTATCTGTTCTATGGTGCTCTACATGGTATTGTCTATATAATTTGGGTGGTCTCCCTCCCCCTCCCTCACTTCACAATTGCTCTTCAGTGTCTGATGTAACTGAGAAACCTTTTATCAGAGAAACGCAGCAGAGACCCATAATTCCTGCTGTTGTCTCCTACCATGCTCCTCTCTCCATCTTTATCACACCGTTCCTGTCTGCGCTGTCTTGGTACAGATGCTGTGTGTGGGATCTGCCCTTCATGCGGCCTGTGGAGAGTTTTGCTGGAGGATATTGGCAGTCTTAAAGTTTGAGCCACAGAACCTGCTAGAACAGTGCTGCTGTGTCTTAATTTTACACCTGTCATGTGAAGGGCCTTCAGAATAAAGATTTGGGGCAGCTTGAAGTGATAATTGAGCAAATAGCAAGAGATAGACACTAATTATGAAGTGTACTGTAGATTGTTGGGTATTTGTGTTTAATATACTCAAATGCTGCTAGTACATCTGCAGTGGCACGGGAGTCCAGACAGTGGGCAACTGCTCAACAGATGGACTAATTCTGGGTTTAATTGGGATAGACTTTGACCTGCAGCCTGTGGAAAGTGCTCTCCTGTCTATGTGCAAGTTCAGGCCCAAACAAAACTGCCAGCAGAAAGTAAAAGGCAATGCATTGACTGTACACACACAGAGAAAGAGAGAGAGAGAGAGATGAAATAGGAAGACAGAATTAAAGTGGAATAGACTGTAAAAAAACTGAGAGAGAGAGATGAAAAGAGCAAGGGAAAAAACACAATGGTTTAGAGTAAATGTTTTAGAGTCTGTTTTGTTACTGCAGTACTTGATAAAGAAGGCAGTGTGTACTCAACAAGTACATGCACTGCATGGGTCAGATTTACTCAACTCCAACTATTAAAGGCTAAACAAACAACTTAAGGGCAAATCACACTGAAAAAGAAAATTGTATGATGGAATTGCAATGCAAATGTATTCATTCATGATATTCTTTGGGTGTTTCTGTCTATGTGCAAGTACTGTATGAATGAAATGAGGTGTCATGTCGTTTGTATGCATGATTGATTGGTAAAGAACCCCGAGGGGCTGAATATCCTGTCCAGATGGTGGGTTTGGTCAGGCCATGTCATTAGTCAGGTGGTGGCTGAAGCTTGGTGGCTCCTCTTAGTCAGAAATAAAAAGCATCAGCTTTCTTTTACCTAATTATAGGGGAGGATTTACAGGTGAATATGTATACAAAATTAATAGAAATCCATTTTTAATTCCATTTAATTCCATAATTCCATTTTTTAGTTTCAGATGTCATTAATATTGACACTTTTCAACCAATCACTGCTTGTGCAGAAAAACCCGGCAATACAATAATAGCTACACACCTTTTTCTCTGTCAAAGGCAAGTTGAGTGTTTCTATGGAAACCAGGGGAGGCTCCATGCAATTTTATACATATGTTTTCTGGGTGGCTGTGCCACATGGTTCCTCAGCCTTGCCTGCAGTGTCCAGCTATTGATTGTAGCTTCTCTGCCTGGGCTAGAATGTGAATGAGAATCTCAGTCTATTAATGCTGATTAATGCCTTTCACGGCCAAATTTGCGGCAGGACCTTGTTTGATATTATCTGTGAGCTCATAATTATACACCTAATGACTGGATCTGCCGTGCTGGTGGGAGTTTAATGGATCTTTTCATACTTTCAGGTCTACAATGGCTGAGAGGCTTGAAGGTTTTGCTTTTAAAGCACACTTTCAGATCTGTGTTGTGCTGTAAGAATTCTAGATGTCAGTAAAGTGAAACATTACCACATGTCATTATCTGAACATAATTGATTTGTCAGGAACAAGAAGTTTGAAGCAAGTTCCAGAGAATGTGCTCGTGCATTTAAGAAATAACAGGTTATTGAGGAATGATTGTGTTTTGGAAGCACTGAATTGAATTGTGTAATTGCTTTCAAAGACTAAAATGAGAAATCAGTGCTTATCAGCTGCTTATACTGAAGTCAGCGCGATACAGTGAGATTAAGACAAAGAAAGTTATTTATAAATTAGCTTGTTTTGTTGTTTGTACACTATTGATGTTCAGTGAGAATGACAAGACTTTGTTTTTGTAGTTTCTTCAGTAGTTCAGCCTTTCGCCACTTATTATTCCACCCCTTCCACCATTATTTCTGTTTTCAATGTACTATGTTGATATAATTATAATGAAATATTCACTTGTTCCTTCATGAGTAATGCATAGGGTTTGCTGTTTATATTTTCCACAAGTATAAATAAAACCTGCTAGAGATTCAGCTCTGACTTGCGTATTGGTTTAAATTGTTTTGCATGTGAGCAGTTCAGGGGTCCCTTAAATTTAAGAATACAGTACAGGATTGCAAGACATTTGAGCTTTATAAACGGCATGTAAATACCTATTGTTTTTTATTATTGATACTTTACGTTTACATATTAATACATATATTTTCTATATATACCATACATATATTTACTACACATATAATGTATAGTGTTGGCAAATATTCTTTATTGGGACTGATTTGAGGAAATCTGATGGACTGCTTTTTTGCATCATTTTTTCAGTGGTCAAGCAGTTTGTATTTCAAGTAGCCTTGTAGCGACTTTCTCTCATGCCTGAGTGAGCTTTGTGGTGTTTATGACATCAGGTGACCTGCCCCTCATATCCATATGACCCGGACACAGCCAATGAGAGGTGTCGCTTGATAACTGTGTCAACATGATTTATTGTTATTGATATTGCCTGGCACACCAGAACAGGCAGGACATACGGTTCACAGGAACTCCTTTTTGTCTCATTTGCCCTCATGAGAAACTGAAATAATTCTGCCCTGCTGGAACATGAAATCCATCCACGTATTGCCATAGCATGTGCATTAGGCAGCTTGCTCATTCTGTGGCTGTTAAACATTTGTTAAAACAAACACAATTGTAGAGATAGCTGGGCACCGCCTGGGGCTACATTGGGGTTGTGATCTCTCCGTGCTCTCTATACCCTCACGCCTTGCAGAATACACACAGATGGCCTCATGACTGCTTGTGTGTGTCCATGTGTGCGCTTCTAGCCCCAGCGCAGCCTCCTGATCGAGTGGCATAATCAGATTAGGGAGGTGCAGAGAGGGCGAACTGACATTATTTTCACATTATTTTCACTGACTGCCATGATGACAGGTAGTGCCACGGGCGCAAGGAAAAAGAGAGAGAGAATTAAGTGGCCAGCAGAATCCAGCGTGCAATGCTGTGTGTGTGTGTGTGTAGGCACAGGGGTCTTTCTAATTTAGGTGTGCTCTGGACCGAGGCGACTCAAGGAGTGAGGTTGTGTTACTGCATTACAGCACAGCAACTGTTGGCAGTTCTGTCTCCGTGGAGATGGTGCGACACGCATGCTGAGCACATCTGGCTTGGGCGAGTGCTGCCTGGTTCAGCATGGCAACAGCATCACACGGCCCTGCAGAGTGTCACAAGGAGGGTCATGGCCTGCTCTGTGCTCAGCCTGAATACAGATCTGGTATCTCTTCTGTATGAAGTCAAGCAGCGTTTAACAACAATCTCCTCCAGGCCATTTCTCTGGTTGTTGTATTGTCAAAGCTTAGACGAAATGATTTAACCTTCAATTGTGTATTATTAACCTGTGAAGCTGATTCCTGCAGCAGTTTTGATTGTGGTTAGAAGCTGTTTCATAGCATTTCCTCTTAATCTTATCATCTGCCTCGACTGTGAGTGTTGCTGATATATAGTTAATAGGGGAGCATGTTTCTGGTCTGTGCTTGCTGTCTGAATGCAAATGTATTATTGCTCCTTTTGGTAGATTTCTGTTGGCTGTATTTCCCATCTGCAGTGTCCAGAGCTTTTTGCTTCTTACATTAGATACAGAGTGCTTTATAAAAACGATTATTTCCTGCTGTTAGCTTTATGCTGCATAAAACACCTTTATTTCAGTACATGTAGATATCTACCTTTGCCTTCAGCTGTGCCACTATGGTAACAGGAGTGTTTGACTATATGTGTGTGTGTTTTGATTTGTATATGTTTATTGGATTAGGATTTTAAGTGAATAGCAGCAAATAAAATAGCTTGTTTACCAGAGCAAATTAAATGGGCAGAGTTAGGCTGTCACATTTATATCCAGACGGAAACCTCATAAACTTTTATAATTCTCTTATCGATTTTGTTTACATTCACATAAAATTACAGTTAGAATCAAAATAAAAAATCTGTCATCTGTAAATGTCCAAAAGTAAAGATGTTAAAGAAACATGTTTTGAGAGCATTTAATGAAACGCACAGAAAACAATACAGAGACTGATAAAAGAATAACAAGAGTATCATGTCCCACTTTTTGCAATTCATTGTTTACTGGTTTGTTGTTGTCAAGGACATCAAGAAGAATGAATGAGCAGATTAAGTGCCTGTGAAAATCGACAAAAAATGTGTAAATGCTAGGAGGTAGCATATCCAGTCTTTCCATAAGAGAATAGCAGGAATTGTTGATGTTTTATCATTATTTACATTTTAAGTTATGGGTTTGGTGCTTTTGTCCAAAGGGATTGTGGATACAAACGATATATATCATGACTGTGTGCATTGTTTAGAAATAAAACCCTTGAGTATTATTGAAAACTCTAGTGTTGCTGGTGGCGTGCTCTACCAGTTGCAATACAGGAAATATGCTTATGTATGTATACATTAATATTCCAATAGTACATTTTGTAAAGGCTTAATTGAAAAATGATGTGCATGATCAGTGATAGCTTTTACTTGGGTTGAACTGGGTAGGGTATTAGAAATGTTTGCTGGAAATGTGGTTGGGCAGCTAACTGAAAGCAGGTCATGATGCCCCACTGTTTCATTGGTTGACCAGATGAGGGGGTTTGGGGATTAGTCAGGCCCCCACAGCTGCAGTCAGAGCCCTGAGTAGAACAGATGGCTGTCTGCACGCTAAGGCCACCCCACACCACATGCAACACACATACACACATACACACAAACATAAACACACACAGTTATGGCTGTGTTATGACTGTGAAGCATCATAACATTGTGTATACATCCTGTTCTGTTTTCATGATTATGTAATGATTTGATTGCACATACGTGTTCACACTGTTGTGACTGATCCATGGCTGGTGTTCAGACACTCAGCAGACGTTCCGAGCTGGGCAGTGTCACGTTTCCTGTGGCTCAATGCCAAACAGATTCAAGGGCGTTGCACTCCATGCTGGATACAGTCAGAGTGCAGGATGAGGTGAGGGGGCAGATCACCCGGTACAGAAGCCTCCCTCATACCCTTTTTCAATTTGTGATAAAGCGGTCTGACCTTGGAGTGCAAAAAATCTTTTTTGTGCTTTTGTGTCTAGTATAGTTTCATTGTATTATTTAAATAGCTCTTTAAACATGACAACAAGGCTTTGTTTATTCAATTGATCAAGAATGATTAACATAACTCCATAATTTAGCAGATCAGACGTTGTTCTGTAACAACACAATGAAATATTATTTATTGTTTTCCTTTGCCATCTGGCATGAATATTCCATATTTCAGAAATGGCCTGTGGTGTTAAAATGAAACTTGGTGGCATGACAGTGAAGGATCACATCACTAGCACTAGATTGATGATTGGTCATGTTTCTACAGTCATCAAAGACTAATGAACAATAACAGATTATGTCATCTTTTTGGATGACTTCCCAGATTTTACAAGACCTCAATAAAAGCCCCCGACCCCCAGGCCTCTATCCCCCTCTTTGTCTCTTTCTAAGTCTCTCTCCTACCATCATCTTCTCCCAATGCTTCCTTTGTGTTTGGCTGGAGAACATGCTTGCTGGAGGGGGCCTCTGACTCATAGAAGAGCGAGACTATATTTTTAGCACTGCTTCACCCCTTGCCATGGTGCTTCCTGTGAGAAATATGAAAATCCATGAAGCGCATTTCTTGTAGCTTCACTGTCAAGCATCATTTAACAGGTGCTACACGCACACTTACCGAACAAGACACATGTCTGGATGCTTGAACCTAAATGTTGTACATCTTTGACTGTTTTAGAAGCAACTTTGTGACCCATTCCATCTGTTTTTGCTCATGCAGTGAAGAGTAGATGGAAAACAAGTGGACCTTTTGACAAACAACTCCTGCTGTTTAGCCCCTTTGCCATTTTGAATCAGTCTTTAGCTGTGGATGTTCTGCAGTGATGGAAAGATGATTCTTATTTTTACTTTCTCTTACTGTCTTTCTTCTTCCTTTCTTTATTGTTCTGTTAAATCGAGTCTTGGATTAAAGCCGATTAGCATAGGCTCTGATTGCAGCATGCTGCGCTGCTCTCCCCCACCTTCCCTTTGTGCTGCCGTCTTACACCTCCCAAAATAGTGTGGAAAATGCAGCGTAAGTAGATTTGGCAAAAAATGGGGCAAATTTTATGCATGGATATGCAGCAATCAACACAATCTGGACAATGATGAAACTGCTGTTTTTGGCCATTAAGAGGTTTTACCACCTGCTGTAGCACCAGTTAGACCGCTGTCTGACTGTCAGCCCCTGGAGCGAGAGCGGCCTCGATTTGAGCGAACAGAAAGCCAGAAGTGCCATTGATGTTTAATTCTGCCTTATGGCTGGTTACTTATGCTGTTATTGCCACAAAGCCTTTTTATGAATTTTCGAACGTACTCCACATACAAAGTGGAATACCCTTAAAAACAGAGAGGTGCTTTTCACACTCAAAATACCAAACAAACACAATGTAATTAGACAAAATGGCAAATGTGCAAACAATAAAAAGCACACTTTAAGGGGTAAGTGTGTTAATAAAGAAAGAAAATAGCAGTTATTTGTTGTGCTGTTTAGCTTTGTAGCCTTAGCCTTGAGTTTTCATTTCAGTGTTTCAGTAGGTTATGATTTTGTTCTGAAATCTCTTTTCGTTGGTGGATTTTCTCTGTAGACTCGCTGGTTCAGTGAATAAGACCATAATAGACAGTATTTAGTTTGATGTACTCTGTCTGAGATGCAGGTTTGTCTCACAGAAAGGTCTCCAGAGCCATGTTATCTGTTTGTTTAGCAACAGGCAACAGTATCTAGCAGGCTTTAACCTGCTTTCTGATTCAGGTTTGTAGCACCGCTAGCGTGTACCAAGGGAAGGCCCAACTTAGCACAGTATTGGACAAAAATAAAGAACATTTTCTGCTTGACTTACCACACAACCTTCATCTTGTTTGTTGATTACCTCATGATAGAATCTTGCCTCTGCTTTGTGTCTACCTGCCTTGTGGATCAAAACCCATACAGGCAAACGGAAAAGAAACTTAAAAACGTTCTTTGACGCGAGACCTCGAGGATGGGAAAATAGGATGGGATGAAGAATAAGAGTTCTTTAGAAATATCGTCTGTGGTCGTATGTTAACGCCTTTGTCGGTGTCTGTGAAGAATAAAGCCATTTCCCGGTGAATGTGTGGCTATGGCAGGAACAAGAAGGGAGACTGTCAGGATTCATTGATTTTTAAGAGAGTGAAAAACATCAACAACAGGCTTATCACAGCCATTTAGCCCTGACTCTGAGAGACTGAGCCTGAGAGGGCTGATATGGGGGATGTTATTATAGCATTTGCCTTAAAAAACCTCTAGCGATTGCTCAAGTCACACAAACCGAAATGAAATTCATTTACTATCTTTAAAAATCTAAAAAAACGAATGTATCCATTGTGCTAGGGCTACTCAGTTAAGACACACTGAATTGATGGTATGCCCCTCAGGTTAATAGAGCTTCTGGCTTGGCAGGAGTATGAAAATGAAAATGGCAAATCAAATCTGAAAGCTCAAAGCCTTCAGGCGGGAGTACAGTTCAGAAGGTTTTTAGCAGTATGTTGATCAGAAGACTAGTGAATATGGATTTTTGTGGAGCTTATGGATTTAACCCACTGCTGTCTGCTGCACCAGGGAATCAGGAGCGCTGTGCCGTCTGTGGCGTTAAGAGCATTAGTGTCTAACTTCTGCGGCCTGTGCAGACGTTGTGTTTTTTGCAACTGCCCGCAGGAACTGCGTCATTGTGTTGCATTGTGTTGCTCTTTTAAACACTTGAGTTTATTTAATATATTATATTCAGCTGTGTCTGGAATGTCAGATGTCAACAGCATCAGCTGTTTGAGACCTTATCTTCTCTGAGCTGGACTGGACTGGGAATTCAAATGTCAATGTGATGGCTTTGTATATTAAATATGCTATAATATATATATAATATGCTCCCGTCATCTTGACAGAGGTTATAATTCCTTATTTAAGATTGATTGATTACCAGAAATCCTGATAATGGCGCATCAGAACACAGAATGTTCTCGAAATAGCCGTAGACACGAGCTTGACCAAGAGATTTCTCCTTGTGTGGCAAACATCAGTCAGAACACTGGTTACCTGGCAGAGAGCACGATTAACATTTTGACACCACACTCAATCTTACAAACGCTGTCTTTGATCGCAGCTTCCACACAGACACGCGTTCAACTGAAATCCCACAGGCCCGCGCACACAGGAAATTGCTGACTGCACAAGAGGAAGTATTTAACACTCTGTCACCCCTCATAAGGCCTGGGACGCAATCAGGAGCGGTGAAATTACTCTTTTGCTGACGCTCATCCTCTCTTTCCTGTTGATAAGTACTCTGAGATCTTCTTAATTATTTTTCCATTTTTGCCAAAAGCAAGAACCCATGAAATAATTGCTGCGTTTTTTTTATCAGATCCTTATCTATGTGCTGTAAGGGCTGAAAACAGAGAGTATTAATATTTCATAAAGCTATGCTAAAGGCTGTGTCTTTCAATATTTCAGGCATGACTTTGGTTATTTGGTATTAGAATTTTAACTGGGCACTTCAGACAAAAATAATACATTTATTAAATTATTATTAAGCCTATAAATACCAAATATATACAGCACAGGGCATATTTTGTTGTATATATGTGCCTCCTTGTAGGAGATTTTTAATAATGTTGCATCTTCTCCAGCTAATTTATGACAATGTAGTAGTTTTTTTGGGTAAAAAAAGGCAGACCAATTTGAATATCTCAGTTTAGCTTTCACAAAAAAATAAACAAATCCCTAAATTGCCTTACCAATGTTATGAATATTGCGGTTGTATATAATTATCAGGGAAAAGAGCTGCAGAGTGTTCAGAGTCTGGAGAAGAGGAGACCTCAGGACCTGCATCATGGTCATTCTTGGCATTAAGCCATGCAGAGCTGTGAGTGGACTTTGTGTTGGGTTTCAGGGCTGATTCCCCTGCCACCCTTGTTCAGTGCTTCACTTTCCACAGACAAAAGAAGGCTGACCCTCTTTGCTCTCTATAGAACCGATTGATCTTCTAGAGGAGGGATTGCCCCTTTAGCACCTTCACCTCTCTGTAGTGCACTGGAGGATGTTATGGGTGGTTTGCTGTGATGTTTCAGCTTTGCAAGTGTGTGCTTGTCTATAAATACAGTACAAGGGTCAGTGTATTCTACTGTGACTTCTGGCATAACCCCTCCCCTACACTTTATCTCTGTAGTGAGTCAGATTCATCATCTTTCCATTTCTTGGACAAACGAAGGCCTTGCTGAAAATTTTTTTACTGACCCTCTCCAGTCTGCATGCGCACCAGAGGTTTAATAGAGAAAAGTTGCCTTTTCTATTAAGTGAATAACTAATTTGACTGAGGCTGTTAACTTTTTTCTGGCTTATATGTGTGGCGTTATTTCATTATAGTACAGTATATAACAGTTCAGTATAGTATATAATCATTTAAAAACAGGCATATATATTTTTCTGTTTGTCAGCAGTTTTGGCTAGGCAAGATATGTCCTTTTTAGAATTTCATTTCCCGTCTCTATTTATATTCATTCATGCTCACCTATGCCCTCTCATTCCTCAGGGTTTGGATCGTATCTGTTTTCATCCCATTTATCCTATGAAATTAGGTTAGACAGTTTGGTTGGTCCCATTGATAACCTTAGCTAGATTGAGGAAATATTTCTCCTATTTTGTCATAATTCACCTTTTCTGTCATCATTTGAGTAATAGCTTCGTCTTGCTGCTCCTATAGAGAGCAACAGCGAGTGTTGACTTTACAGCACCAGAGAGCATTCTGGGTATTTTGGGGTGTTGTTCTATGCCAGTTTGTGTAACATCAGAAACACACACAGCCGCATCTCAGCGTCCACCTCTGTGAAGCGTGTCTGACCTGACTGTAAAGGTCACATGAGTGTTCTGTCATTCACTTTCTTCTCTCTGTTTCATCCCTCTTTCTTTCCTCCTCTCCAGCTCTCTTGGGTATTTGTCATATAGGGCTCTGCGGATATAATTTGGTGTGATTGTGGAGGATTACGAAGGGCCAGAAGAGGAATTTGCCGCTCTGCAGTTTTATTGCTGTAATGAGCCGAGGACCTGAACTGTCTGTCTGAGTGCATCTGGGTGGGTCTGCAGACAAACATAGCCTCAGAAGTTCCAGAGTTTGAGCCACTTAATCAGAGTAAAGCCCCAGTCAAACACTAATAAAACATACCTTCTGCTTTTGACGTACCTCGAGTGCCTGGATAACTTTTCCAAGCATTGCTGGCCAAAAATTAGATCCATTAACTTTCTAAAGGATCTCATTAAAATTTGATGTGCTTTGTCTTGTCTATATAAAGGGAACCAGCATAGAGTCTGTCACTTATTTTAAAACACACTCTGTATACAGGAATGTTGCTGAATGCAGCTATTATTGTGATATAATCATAATATTATTTTCAAAGCTAAACTGAAATTGGCAGGTTCTCCTGGATTACTTTACATCTTGGGTTTCTTAGGGGGCATTACTGATTGAAGTTTCCACAAACGTTATACCCCTTTTCCACCTAAACACCTTTTATGCCAGAAAATAGATATGTTATCTGTTGTGTGAGTGTTCAGATAGATGTTTGAAATGTTTATTAAAAAGGTGACATTTAGAATAATCTCACCACTGTTGGCATAGTTTGCTTTATGGAGATTACTGTGCTGTGCAGCCCATCCTGTGCCTTCATTTGAGGTCTGTCTCATGGAGGTGGATGTGATTTTCGTAGGCATTGCTTTATTTGTGGGTTTGCTTGGCGGATAGGATGGGATCAAAATGGATTAAGACCCCCTTCTCTCCCTCTGCCATATTCCTGCTTTCCATAGTTGAGCTGAAATATGTAGAGCAATGAGGACTTAAATTCCACCCTCCTGTTTACCCTTCATGTAATCCAAAGTGAAATATTTCACTGGATTTTCCAGGGATATCTGAGCTCTGTCTCCCCACTTTGGAGCCCCTCTGTCTTCCACATACTCTCACCTCTGCTCTCAGTATGGCTTTGGTTCGGCTTCGGTGCTGTAATCTTTGCTTCAGTGTGTGTGTGTGTGTGTGTGTGCTGCATTTGAATTTTTCGTCTGGTATGAGTTTAGTCATGCAGTATGCATGAGGCTCTGTCTTTAGGGTTCAGGCGCTTGCATATTGTATGCTGTGTTTGTTGCCATTAGACTGTATCACCAAACAGGTTTGCATTGGCATTCCCCTGCAATGCAATCAAAGTGGGTTTTGCTGGCTCCAGGGAAACAGTGCTTGGCCCTCAATGGCCATTACACACAGAGCTATCCTCAGGTGAACAGTACAGCACTCCATGACTTTCTAATAACATAGGAGCTCAGCTACAGAATTGTACTGTGTAATAGTGTTACTGTCTGTTTATTTGTGATGTTGATTTTGTTAAGTTATTGTCATATAAGAGTTTGGTGTAACTGATTATAGTTGTATGGATGCTTTGTAAATTGAATTGATTATAAGTAAGTAATATCACACATGCAGACGTGCTTGTGTGCTGAATATTAGCACAGCTGTGATTTGGCCAAAGTTTATGGAAGTCATGCTGTTTTTCCATGCAGCAGCACGATTCTTATATAACTGTGATATAAATGATGAAATAACTTACATTTTAGACCCAACATTTTAGATGTTGGGTGATGTATCAGTGCAAAGCCGTGTTTTGCAAAACAGCTGTGTTGTAAAAAACACAAGTATGAGGTTGTGTGAGTGGGCCGCACAGACAGGAAGATGCAACCTCATTCCTCCTCCTGATGCAGTCTACAGGCTCTAAGGATGCACACTGCTAACCATCCCTCATAAATCAATTCTGCACTCTGAGTGGGAGGAGCTCCAGCTGAGTTTATATCTGAGGCAATGCAAATTTTCAAACATATACATCCTATTGGACTGCAGTCTATGATTTCATCATTGCTCACTGTCTGTTCATGTGACAGCCCTGATGTGCTATGTGTCATGAATACACCACTGACTCAGAAATGGGCAATTATCCTGTTTGCCATCTTGCCCATGAGTATTCTTTGCAGGGTGAACAAACGGCAAGTTGACACACACTTTATCACTTTCTCACCCGAGCCAACGATGCGCTACAGAAATCGCAAGCTGCAAGTGCATCACGTACAAGCTGCAAGTGCATCACGTACAAGCTGCAAGCCGGGAGGTGGATGGAGAAATGACAGAAGTAATCAATGATGCAGAAGTGTGGAGATGAGAGGGGTTAGTGATGGAATGTGAGACACAGGGTGAATTTGTATGTGTGTGTGAGATAGGAGGGGGTTGCCTGTGCTGATTATACCTCTGTGATGCTGATAGGTCATCAGAGTAGAAGGTTCCGCCTGCCTTCATTGTCTCCCGCAGTGATAATGAGATGTAGAATCAGGCTGCTGCATGAGAGACACTGTCTGAAATCTGCGACTCACACACTTGCACTGACCCAAACAACATCTATGACTGAGACACTATATAGTGTTCTAAAACTTTGTGAGCTGCCTACCTAGTTCACACACACATACAAATTCTGCTATTTATTCACTGTCGAAACCATTATGACTTTATTTCTTATTTGGAATACAAAAGGAGATACTTCCACTAATTTCCAGTTGGGTGGAGCTAATATAATGCAGTACATTATGACCAAGAGTGTTAAGAGTGTCAGCAAGAAATTTAGTAAATTGCATTAGGATGCTCACTGAGAAGACAGCCTATGTAAAGAGTAAATACCAAGCCAGCTCAATAGGCTTGAAGAGAGAGTTTGTGTCTAATCATCAGATTTAATCTGTCAGTCCACCACTGGTGTAACGTCATGAGCATGTTATGATTTTCATGTTAAATTATCTTAAGCTAAACTTAAACTAAACTCTGTACTATACAAACCCTAATAGGTTTGGTAAAACTCAATGATGTTTGTTTTAGACTCCGCTTGAGTTTTGACAAATGCAGATTTGGTTTCATGTAATCCCACAAATGATGATTAACTGACGCTCATTAGAATTTTAAATCATAAACACAGCGGGATTGTTCATTTGAACAGTATTAAATACTCACTGATTGCTCTTCTTAAATGAAGTCTTAAATGAAGACTAAATCTAATCTCACAGTCTGCATGATGTCATTCAACAAAAGTTTGCAGTGTTCCAATATTTAAATGAGTTACGTTCCTATAGACAGTGGCTTCATCTACTACCAGCACACAGGTGTGACCATACAGCACTGAAGGCCAGAAGGAGGGAGATAGTGGAAGTGATGGTGTAGAAACGAGTTATGTCATGCTAGAATGTTCCACCTGAATGCTTCTTTCCACGACTGCATGTATTCATGTAATTCTTCCCCTCGCATGTATTCATAATTTCTGCCTATTAAGCCACTTTTGCTGTGTGTGATGCTGTCGTGCCTCTTGCCTTCTTTGGGTTGATTTCTGAGGAAAGTTTATTGCTCATTTTGTTGTTGATAGCAGACTGTTGTGTGCAGCTGTCTAATCAGGTGTTAAATATGGAGAGACGGAATGAAACTAGATCGGCATTTTCTAAAGAAAACAGCAGTGCTTGCAAAGCAGCAAGAGAAAAGTGGAAAAGTTTAAGTTGAGCTTGTAGTCTAAGGCTTAAGTTCTGCTTAATTAAAATTTGTTTAATTGTAAAGAGACTTTCATTTAAATGGTTACATTTATGTAAGGAAAACAACACCAGTGAAAGCTCTGTATGGATGTAAAAAAAAAAAAAGAGTCACAATTCAGATATACAATTTCCAAAAATAAAAGTTGAAAAATTAGACCGAACACGCAAGTGTAGAAATTATGTCCAAGACCATCTTTGAATGGAGTTTTTACATGAAGTGGTTTGGGACAAATTGTGACAGTTATATAGTTTATACCACAGACCCATAACAAGAATATATTTAAGGAGCTGCTTTGTGTGCAGTGCTGCTTTATGAACGCTGTAATCACTAATACAGGTTAAATCCATTGACTCTATCAGCTTGCGTGATTGCAGACCGTCAGCAGTGCTGCTGTCCATGGTCCTGAATGTTTATCTGCCTGTGTACTTGAGATTTGCCTGCACTTGTGCTCTCTGTGTGGATGTATTTATATCTTAATAACTCTCCAGTTATAGTAATACAGCTACCAACCTTGATTGATTCTTGCACTGTCTGTGGCTCAAATCGTTTTTGTTTCTAAAGAAATAGATTTTCTTCATTCCTCTTTCCTGCAGAAGGACGCTGTGTGCTTTTAGCATGGGAATATGGAGTGTAAAGTAGTTTAACACACGCTCTCTCACCACTGTTTCTCTCTAATCAGGTGACTTATTGATGTGTTCTGCTCTGGTCAGATGTTGTGCATCATACTAATAGGAGATGAGGTGTAAAGCCCCACAGGAGACACACCAGGGAGGACTTCCCTTAAACACTAATCAAACTGTCATTATCGTAAGTGTGTGTGTGTGTGATTTACAGATCTTATCTCTGCTAATGCCTTTCAAATGTAAGTTTACAAGCTTGATGTTTGCAGCCGGTTCTTATTGTGTTAAACGCGTCTGAATTACATGGTGGTAGGTGTCTCTGTAGAGTTGTAAATTACTGTCAAAGGACAATATCTGCAAACCCGCACATACACTCAGAGGACTGTGCAATCACATTTACCCTGGAGCTGTCATTTGTCTTGTGCTGTCACTCTCCCAGCTGATGATGTAGATGGTGGAGTTTATGTCCATTATTGCCTAAAAGTGGGTTGAGATGAAGGCCACCATTGTGCACCAATAGAAACGTCATTACTTTTCTCTCCTATTGACAACAATGAGGATTTGGTGCTGATCAAACATGGCACAATATTTGTCTTTTTACAGGCAAGACTTTTGCATATATGAAAATAATTGTGAACAATTATTTGTCATGAAACACCCTTCAAGAAATCCTGTTTTTACTGTATATGCTTACAAACACACACCCTGTTATCAGATTCATATTTTTACCGGTAGATATGAAGGAAGGTCATGCAGAAATGGCAGCCGCTCAGAGGAACATTCTGCTTGTGAAGATTAGATGTTACAGGGAAAGTTTAGAGATGAAAAAATGTATCTCTGACCTCTGACCTGTCTGTCCTCACTGTCTCCCATCATAACACAACACACCCCATCATATCCCTTTACAAGCACCTAGACAAACACACAAATATGCACAAATGGTGCACTCACCATAATGCCATGATAGAGATTTGTATCAAAACAGAACAGTGACCCTCCCTCATTATGCATAAAATAGTAACATAATATTAACATTTAGTTTTACTGTTGTAAAATAGCCAAATAAGTAATTTAGTAAAGCAAACATATTTAAAGATTTTATTGTAAGAAATCCACCCACTGCCATGTGTAGTTTTGAGCTTACAGCCCTCGTTAGTGAACATTCCAAGGTGACATGCAGTCTAGCATTGTAGACAGCATCTGTCACTTCCAATGTAGACGCGGTGTATGAGATAAATGTGTGGCATTTTGAGAGTGCAAGGTTGATATGGAATGTTGATTGGTGTCGACACTGTGCCAGCTGCTCAGTTACATGGAATGTTTTAGAGGAACTAGTGGATTTGACTGTAAATCATTCCATGTTAATATCCCAGAAACCAGCAGCTGGGAGGAGTCTTGCTCATGAATGATGCATCTGTTGATTGTAAAGGGATTATTTAGCTTTCCCCCAAATGTGTTGGACTTCTCAAATCTCTTTCTGTCGTCCTCTCTTTGTATCTCAGATTATCTCTGAGCTTTGCGCTCCAAACCCTTCAAACTCAGCGGAGCTTTAATTTACAACCAATAATGTTTCCTTTCAGACTGACAAAATGGGGCACAGCATCGCCATTTCCCCTGAGAGGGAATGAGGGTATAGGAGAGAGAAACAACAATTTGTGAGAGAACCCTGGAATCTCTCTCCTCTAAGCTTTGTTCTTTTCCTCAGCCTTTTCCTTTTCCTTGGAGTCATCTATCTTTATTGGGGGGTCATGGAAATATGAGACCTGCAGAGGTGGATCTGCTCTAGAACAAAGTGTGGACATCATGAAACGTTCTTATCAATTTGTTGCAGCAAAAGCTTCTTTTCTTTCTGTCCATTTTCTTTTGGAAAGCAGTGGGTTACCTAAATCCAAACATTTCCTATAGAGCTTCATTTTCCATATATTAGGTACATTTAGCTTTCAGAATACTTACAGCATGCTAGTATAGTTATCTCTTGACATATCAGATAACAAGCATTGTTGCGTTTTATAAAATGGAAAATTTCAGGTCTGGTTCTGGATGTTGATTTGATCAGAATAACATTCCAATCATGCTGAAATTAAGCTTTAGGGTATAAGAGGTTGTGCTATATTGTGAACCCTCTGCTAGAAGATCTAGTTCTTGATGTAACAGAATGTTGCTATGCAACAAAATTACTGATCCGCTGTGCAGGGACATGTGAAACGTCATAACAGGTTTTATATCATGCATTTTAGTTAGCTGGAAAACTCTTGACCAATCTGCATCCAGGACCAGAATGATCCATTTTTAATAGAGGGTATAGAAACTGCTGTGACATGAAACTGTTCACAAAGTTGCAAATATATAAATATAAAGAACATGTTCTGTTATTGTTTATGTGCCAGAGACTATAACATCTACATGCCATTCCTAATTAACTCCTTTAGCCATGACAACTATACAGCAATCAATAGCAACAGATCAAAGTATTTCATATATTCGTATAAAACTACCGATTTCAACTGAAGTATTTAAAAATGTTTTTTTTCATTAAAAGATTTTTATCATTATAAATGATCAAGCAGCATAGATTGTATTTGATTTATCACATAACTATGGTGCTTGGTGTGTATGTAACTACCTGTTGCTAGGGATAGTGATCTGTTCATTAGTATTCATAGCTAATTAAAAAAATAGTGATCTCAGCATGACTGATCAGACATCTGAAGAAATGCAGAATGCATTAAAACAAGTGATTTTACAGGTGTAAACCCAACCGTTCAGTGTGGAAAAGACATTATGAATCGTCCATAACAATTAGTTTTTTAGTTATCATAATTAATCAAGTACTTGAGTCTGTAACTTTGAATAAGATGTAACTGAAGAGCAGTAGTTATGAGGACATGTGATTACATCATTGGTTTGGCCCATAGATTGGTTGGGCTGAACAGGTTCCATACTGAAAGTGTTTATAAGGAGGAATGTTACTGTAACGTTTCATGTGTCATTCATTCCATTAGCCTCCACTCATCTGTCAAAGGCTACAGCACATTAACATTATTATTGATTATTCTGCTGATGGGTGAGAAGATACATACACACACTTCTCCTACATCACTGTCTACAGCCCTTAAGCATGTTATGTCACATAGTTTTATAGCTTCTTTCCGTCTTTTCTTCCTCTTCACATCTCTTCCTCTCTCTTTGTCCCAGGGCTGTAGTAAGAAGAGAGAGAGTCACTTATATCACCAGATGATGTTCAGACTTGTGTTCTCAGAGCTCTCACAGTCATTAGTAAAGTGTCAGTGTTATGTAACCGGTCAAGTCAAGGAATACAAGGGGTGACAGGCATACAGTTATTATGATGTTTCCATTGACATAATGATTTGTAAACTGAGTCAATGACTTGCTATCCTCTAAATCTAACATTTGCTAAACTGCATTTTACATTTTCATCAAAAGATTATTTACTGTGTTATTTACTTTTAAACTACAAGGACAGTTTCCTCACAATATAGTAAATGTTCAGTTTTCTTACAGTGCAATAGCTTTTTTTTACTTACAATGTAGGTTGAACCAACACACACACACACACACACACACAGGTTGGTAGTAAGAACATTTTTTTAACTTTTATTTTGTAAACTGTTATTTCTAGGCTAATTATATTTTCTCTCCCCTAACCTTACCACTTAACCTAATCCTCACACAAATCTATTGTCATTATTAAATTTAAAGCAAAACATGATTTAGATGATTTATGAGCCTTTCAGATAGTGAGAACCATTTCAAATGTCCTCGCTAGTTGGTTTTTGATATGCTTTACTGTGTGAGGAACTCTGTGTGTTCACTGTTTTTGGTCCTCACAAGTATAGCTCAACCTGCACACACATGCATTCTGCATGGTTTTTCGGCAGGGGTGGTGAACTGCTGCTGGTGCATTGTGACAGGAAATAGGAAAGAGAATTCACCCGTACACACTCTGGCCAGATTCCAGAATCTTCTGACGGACTGACTGCAGGCAGAGACCTCTGCTTCAGACACATTCCAATAAAGAAGGGAGGGCTGAAGAAAGAGGAGAAAATATTTTATCCTGTTTCTCTTTCTTTTTTTCATTTTCTTTGCCCTTTTTGTTGACAGAGTGTGTCTGGCCATGAGGTCCTCACAAAATTCTCTCCAACTGGCTGTGTGCCCATCTGCTCTGCTGCATGTGTGTGTGTGTGTGTGTGTGGATGTGGATGCAGGGCACTGTCAGGTGTCACCAGGTGTTACTTGGCCCTACTTCACTGCACGCTGGGCTGCAAATGACTGCACTCCCACATGACTGGCACACGTTCCTGCTCATGCATGCACACCCACGCTCCAAAAGTCCATTCTTAAGCATGTATTTATATTTAATATCTGCTGTTAATTGCTGTTAAAATTACACTGAAGAACATAAATGGATATTTATAAAAATATCACAAAAATTGTTACATCAAAACAGCCAGATGTTCATGCAGGCTGGTACTCTGACTAAAAATACTGCTAAGAATAATGCACACATTTAGTCTCTCATGTGCTTCTTGCTGGGTCAGTAGCGTACATGTATTTTGTGTGGTAAAGCAATAATCATAGAGTGTAGTCTTGTAGCCAGACTTTACATGTGCGTCATAAAGTCTGGTCCACATTGCAGCCCATTGTGCTTAAGAGTGGTTCACTTACAAAGGAAGCGGCTGTCTGACAGCGACCAATCAAGTTTGTTTATGTGACATTTCAGAACGGCTTTATCTAAAATAGATACATGCCTATAATGATAAAAAATTCAACTCTACAATTTGTTGTACAGAAACCATTGAAAAAATGTGTGTAGATTTTGTGATTAGAACTTCTGTAGGTACAAAGTACAGAGAACTGATAATAAGTGCCATCAGTGTCTCACACAAAACTCTTAATTATCCTTAAAATATTAGATTCTGATTAGTTCTTTCCCAGAAGATCTGCACAGTACCTTGTAACCTTGTAAACATGGCTCTAGGGTGAGGTAGACTCACTACACACTTAGCTACACAATGAAGGTTGCACAGTAACAGCCAATTAGACTGGAACATTCTTGTGTGAAATATGTATCAGCCGTGGACTGTGGGCGGAATGTAGACAATGATGTCTGAGCCTGAAACGAGAGAGTCATAAATTTAAATTCCATTGGTGGTCAGTGTTTGTTGAAGTCAAATAAAATCTATTGCTATGAATTAAAGCGCTGGCTTCTATTAACCCAGACTGCAGTCATTTTTCAACGAAGTTCACTGCAGACAATTTGGTGTGCAGACTGCAGTTAGTGTCACTGTAGAGTGAGCTCTGAATGCGTTTCTGCTTTAAAAGTGAGTTTATTCGCTTTTATTTAGTGAATGATGGATGTTATTAGAGATGGGGTTATATCGGGCTTTAGAGTGAGTGTTCGTATGTCCCCTCTATATTTCTGCCCTGAGGCTGCTCTCTCGTCTTGTGAGTGGAGTCTGTTGTAGAAATTGCTTCTCTTATTGGATGCAAGCTTTATGAACTGTCTCCTCCATGAGATGGCAAAGCGGAGCACCATCTGTGTGATTGTTTTGCGAGGAGAGGCCCACGCCCGTGTCTGCGCACGTTTGCGCACGTGCCCGCGTAGGTGCGTGAGATTGTTCAGAAAGGAGAAATGACAGCGTTGCAACAGCCAGAGGGAGTTGGTGTGGGTTTGTCTGTGTGTTTTGAATGAGAGAGAGAAACGGACAGCTATAAATAGCACCTGCTTCCCTTGCTTATGTGTTGTGCACACTGCAGATGAGAGGTGCAAACTCCTTTATATAGAGAGAGAGATGATTCCTGATCTGGAGGACTGCACAGAATCTGTGCTCGGAAAGCTGTGCAGATTTTCACAAGAAAACCTTCCGTCATTCACAAAGTTCTTCACCCGTCTCTTACATCCTCTGTGATTCAATATTTTGGCTAATATAATAAATGTAATATGTGAAGTGAGCTCACTTGCCTTTTTAATACATATTAAATGTAAAGACTCTGCGTAAGGTGACTAGTGTATTTGCGTGTGTATGTACAAGAATCAGTGGCACTTAAGGGGTCTTAAAGACTTTCTTTTCTCTTCAGTGAATGCAAATTGTGAATGTGTGTGAAATTTTCACTTTTAATCATTTTCTCTTTATTCCAGTCTCTCTCTCTCTCTCTCTCTCTCTCTCTGTTCTGAAGGAAGGTAATCAGGATGGGGATCAAAGGGTGGCTGGATCATGTGGCAGCATTTATTTGTTTCTGTGTCTTAGAATGATGATAAGAGAGAAAGAAAAGGCATTTAGAGATACTGCATTCATAATACATAACATACTGCCGAAGGCTGGTGGTATCTTGCGCTTGTAAAATGTGCATATATATATATGTGTGTGTGTGTGTCTGAGGAGTGGGGCTATGTCTAGCAGTTCAAAGCCACAGTCTAGACTGGTAATAAATATACTATTTGCACTCTAAATGTATATATTACTGTATATGTAATGTAAAATTGGGTCGATCATTTGCAGTAATATGATGTCGTGATTACCTGCCTACTGCATGTGTTAGGGAAGATCAGTGTGCATGTGTCGTGTTAAATTGCTCCTGTCATTTTCCCTGTGTGTGCGTGTGTGTGTGTGTGTGTGAAGCGAATCAGGGCTGTAAGAGAATCCTGCTAATCAAAGCTCTTCTCTTTGGTCTGTCTGTGTTGTATTGATCTCTGAGCTCCTGTATACAGCTCATACTCAGGACGATTAAGCTCAGCCGACATGCGGCACTGCATGTTGTATCAATGAAAGCTGAAATCCATTCCACTACACACACACACACATACAAATGCATATCATTCTTTGCCACCCAGCTGCATTGTAAAGCATGCCCTTGGGGCCTAGGGGGATGCGTCTGCATTACACAGCCCATCTTTGCGTGTGTGTTTGACTTGTGATGGAATTATACACAAAAGCAAGCAGTAGTACAGGTTGAATCTAACGTAAACATAACGTAAATGTTTTAATCATATATTAAAAACATTCTTAAGTTCTTGGCATTTCGTAAGTGATCGTAAGAACAAGATAACAGTTTAATATTTTTGTTACTTAATGGAAACGTTAGAGAAATGTTCTTACAACCTAAATTTATTAGCTGGGTATTCCATTGTTACACTTGTCCATCCATCCCTTCCTTCATTTCTGATCTCTTTTCAGACTAACCATGAGGTTTAGTTGAATGAATAAAGGCATGTGGCTGTTGGGAATGAGGCGACTGAATCCTGAACTCATTCACAGAAGTGTCGCTCACTCCCCTTTAATGCTTCTCCTCAAGAACGGCTCCATTTCTCCCTCCTTCATCCTCCCCCCTCTGGGCGAGCGAGAGTGTCTGTCAGGGTGAGGCTTTCAGGTGGGTTGTGCCCTGCTGGAGAGCAACTGATGGCTGATAGCATTACTGATAGCCTGCAGGACAGAGCTGTTACTGCTGGATAGTTCTTTCACACAAGCACAGAAAGACTCATTTATTCTGCTTACATATGGTGAGGGTGATAGATATGTGTAGAGAGAGACAGCTTAAGGTAGGGATTGGTTGCAGAGTCACAGAGGAACACATAGACATGGTAAAATATTGCATCATGTTTCCCTTCCTGTTCTTTTAAGCTCGTGATCTTTGATGGGAGATTATATAAAGGATTTCATGGGGTCCAAATGCGTGGGAGCACATTGAAAATTCAGAATCGAGTTTAAACCTGGAAATAAACCAGAATGTTTAAAGATTTTGATTCATTTAAAAAAAGAAAAACAGACTGATGTAAAACGAGTAAGAAACATTTAAGTTTTCGAACTTTTGTGACAGTTTGTAATATTGTCTGGGTTAACATGTTTGTATGGAAACTCTTTGAAACGTTCTCAAATCATTGGAACATTCTCATGCTGGGTTAACATGAATTATGACGTTTTACAAAACAATTGCATGCTTTTATTAAAGCAACAGGATGACATACTAAATACTATACTAATTCTTAAGTATTACTATGATTTTATTTTGCTTTAATGACTTTAAACATATTAATCTTGGGTGCACATAAGTAGAAATTTCAACTTAATAAATTAATTCGATTCATTTCATTCTATAAACCTACATGGAGAAGATTTATGAATGTGGTATGTTGTACATATAAAATATCAAACCCGCACAATTTTACATATAGCAAATCCAAATGTCAAGAAATCTGTGATTTTATGTATGTTTTATGTAAAATAGCATAATGTATGTTTATATACAGTATTGCATTGTATATGTGTTCATGTATAGGACCTTTTGGGGGGCAAGGTTTTGACTTTCATCAGGCAGTACTTGTGGTGATAGAGAGTCAGTGCGTAAATGAATGAATTATTAAAGCTGATGATGTGATGGAGCTACTTTGACCAAGGTCAACCAATCGGAAGAGAGCTGCTGTCTATTTAGGTCATGCCATTGTACTATCATTTGAAAAAGGAGAGAGGGACAAAAAACGATGTGCAGAATAGCAAGCTTCAATGTTTTTACCAAAAAAAAACATCTTTTGCAGTTCAGTCACGTTTATTTGGGACATTTGAATGTCATTCATTATAATGTTTAATATTTAATATAATATTACATTTTGCATATCTTGTCTATAAAATGACAGTCTTCTATTTATACTGAAAAGATGCAGATATTTAATCACCAATGCAGCCATAGTTATCGTAAAACAGGTCAACAGGTCAACAGGTTAAGGCTAATGTGTTAAATTCCCTTCTATCAGCTTAATGATAGAAAACAGTGTGGCCCAATCCAAATGTTGCTCTGCTTGTCTGAGCTTCTTGACCACATTGCATTAGCCAATGTCAAGTTTGTAATCATAGATAAGAATTAGCAATTAGCTGCTCAGTAAACCAT